>JAMKCH010064767.1:0-43329 GCA_023653785.1 Ophioderma brevispina | reverse complement strand
CTTTAGATTGGTTACAGCATGCTTTTTACGCTAATTACAGAAATTACATTCTACATGTACGGCCCGGAAGTGGAGACACTGTGTTTACTATTAATTTGTTCACATTTTTGGTCATTTGTGCCCTTTTAGGTCCACATCACACATTCAACGATGGTAATCATGAGATTGCACGTGTTTGTATTTTTATTTAAATCAAGCTTTATTTTTATAGGATGCTAAGTACATCAAAGTTTTCATATTATATGCATGGATCGTGTCATAGAAGACTGTAAGTATGCCAAATTCTTGACCTTGTGCCACATATGGTGGACAGTGCATGGATCCCGTTCTATGAATGAACTGCCTCTCTGGCCTTTGTAGAGGAGATAGTAGGGGTTTCGTATCGAACAAAGCCAGAGGAAACTTGGTCTAAAGTCAACCATGAAAGAATGAATAATTGAAATAAAGTCTCATGCCATTTGTACCTTAAGTTGTAGCAAATACCTCCTGAAGACTTCCTCTAGTCTCGGGCAAAATTCTGGAGCGGTTGATGAGAGTGGACGGCAATTGTGTACTTGTAAATATCTTCCGGAATAAGTCCAGACACCGAATCTAACCATGAAACTTTCATTTTCTTATTCTATGGGCCTTTTAAGTTTTTTACCTTATTTAGTCTTGGGGAAAAAAATAACCTTCACTCATCAGCTCAGGCTCAGCTTTCACCCTTTAAAGGTGTCATTTCGTGATTCTACAACACCTTCTGTTTTGTTTCTGTTTAAAGCTTATTCCCAAATTTCAGTTGATTCTGTTCTTGTGTTTGGGACAGGCTGGGCGGATCACGAAATGCCCCTTTGATGTTAAAATATCTTTTTAATGCTTTTTCTTTTTAAAATAACTTAGATGTAAAAGACAAAAATGACAAAAAAGCGTAGGCCAATGCATAATGCATGGCAGTTGTAGAAGCCACCATTCCATACAAATAAGCGTATTTTAAGCGTGTAGTGTGTTTCCACTAAGCGTAACATTCAACGGCCGGTGATTCGGTGCAGTGCTCCTTGGACAACATCGTCCGATGCAGAGTGACTCAATCGTGCGTGATCAGTGCATAATTTGCATTCATAAGCACTGGGCCCGGAAGTGGCATGAGGAGCGGACTACGCGTTAAAAGGAAATTTGTGGCTGAGACCTTTCTAGTCCCAACACTGCCACATGCTCTTCTTCTTTATAAGAAGTCACACAATGGCTGCATTACAACTCCGTGTACACGAAATTGAAATTTCTCACGAAGATTTAAAACCACAAAATGTACTTCTGTACTGCTACAATTACCTTCTGTGTCACGTTCTCCTTGCATTATATAACATAAATATGCATTTTTTGCTCCATCCACACTCATGGTCATTTCATTGACATCGCCTTTCTAGGCCAGTGGTGGTAGCCTTATTGAAGTATAATGGGTACCTATGGGGACTAGACTATCTTATCTCAGATGTGACCTGCCATAATATCTCTGCATACAAGTGGCTATTCGTACCGTGGCGGTGCCAATTGCTAACAATTTTGCTCTTATTCCCACCACGACAAATGGGCTGTCTTTCGCATGCGTTGCCTGAGCTACGTGTCTATTTCTTCCACGGCGGCAAATTTGATTATCACTACTCTCTCCAACATTAGTTTTTTGGAGAGTCGAAGATGTTGTAGACGAGCTTAGGCCGAAAGCTTTCTTATAACCTGAGAACGAATCATAACTCTATAGCCTATAACTCTAAGGGTGTCCCGGGTACTGGTACTGCGAGCTAGCACAGATCGAATCTGTGGTTGATTAATCCTCAACCACAGACGATCGGTAATTTGATTTCGCTGTGATGACCGGTACACACAAAACTACATACCTGATTTAGCTGGTAGATGGACTTGTTCCCTTCTTCAAAGTAGCGTCAATATTACCAAATCACGTAAACACACTTGTTAACTTTCAAAAGTCAACAAAGATTTCAAAAATTGAAAGGTCCGGGTCGAATTTGAAAATAAAGAATAAACTGATCGTTCACTCAAGACATAGTCAGTATTTGTTGATAAACATTGCTTTAACACAATTGACCCGAGTCAGTTGTTTGTTTGTTTGTTTAGTCTTCTTTATACTGGGTCCATATATCAGAGGGAAATTTAGTATCCCTCTGTTCTTCCATATGGGCCCAGTCACAAAGTTACAAATATAGTACTGACACTTAATTTAGTAAAACAATATTTAATTTACAGTACTATAATATTACAAATCAATTTTTAGATTAAAATAAATTTCACACTGCATACAAATAATATAAACCGTCCTCGTAATTACAAACTGGAAACATATCATACAAAAATTTAAAAGATATATGCTCCCTTAACAGGAGTTTCCACATTAACCTATTTCGATACATATCTAATAATTTAAAACCTTGAAATTTTAAAAGTTAACATCCAATCATTCAACCAACACGATCACAGCAATTGCATATTCAAAATCAAAATTGGACATATCAAAATAAGTATTGGTTAGATTAAAATTAATGGACATTACATTCGCATTTCCCCTACATCTCCCGAACGGGCTCCGGAATCCTGACGGAAACAAATCACCAAAGACCCAGTCCACCATCCATCATGTGGTCTAGCCTCAAGATGGTAAAGGACTGACTAAAGGCATGGGGGCATTTTATGTACCCAAAGAAGACCCAAAAGAAGGATAGGAGGACCAAATCCTCCATGATCCAACTACCGGACAAAATGCCAAATCCCCGTCCAAAAGTGTAAAGGGACGGAATGTGACACTGTTAATATTAACTGATAATGAAACAAACCAATTGTAACTAATGATATAATGATTATAGGATATTTCACATTCCCTGTATTGGAAAATCTTACGACTGTTAAATTTCAACAAATTGGTGAAATATGGACGGGTTATCATCAAAAAGGCACATGAAATTGTAATGTTAAGACGCCATTTCATATTTATTAATTTCAATTAAAACATGATTGTTAATAATAGATAGAAAGAATTATTTTTTATCTGCGTAGAGTGTGATGAAGTAGCCAATTTGGTTATAGCCATGATTTACACGAGGCTCATTGGTCTGCGGAGTATCCCGATACACCTTGGAAATCTGTGCGAAGTGCTATCGTATGTTTTTAATGAACATGGTGAAATTTCGGGATATGTGCAATCACGAAAACTGGATATTCTCCCTGGTGTAACAAGGAGGTTTGAATGACCTTTAGTCACTTGATAGTATTTTACATGGGATTTATATCAACATTGCAGGTGCACAACGATTGTTGGAAAAACTGCGTGAAAATTTTTGCGTTTATGGAGATTTGAGTCCAGTTGGTATGTTTAATTAGTTTCTTGAACATGTTACCATGCATTTGGCCATAATAAAAGGAATGCATTAACTAAATTTGAAAAGGGTTTTAGAGAACGATAAATTTTGTAAAGAAAGGAAAAAAGTAAACACGGCACAGCGCAATCAAATACCTATTCGTCTGTGGTTGAGGATTTTACCTCAACCACAGATTCGATCGTTGTACTGCCGAGATCTGTCAAGGTACTGTCTTTTTCATTGATAGCGGCAGTGCCAGGGGGGGTGGGGGGAATGGGGGGTTTTGCCCCACCCCATTTTTTTCTTGCACCCTCCTAGTTCCCCCCCCCCCCACCCCCCCCCCCCCACTCTCCGGGGGGCCCGAAAGAAAAATGGAAATTTTTGGCAAAATTGGCGGATGTGGGGCAAAAAAAATCACAAATTTAGGGCCAAATTGGTTAAAAATCTCCAAATGTTGGATACTTTTCCCCCCAGAATTTCACTTGGCCCCTCCCCAAAAAATCTTCAAGTTTTAACCCCCTATTTGCCCCCCCCCCAGACAAAGGAGGTCTGGTGCCGCCACTGTATCATTGAAAAGGCAAATGAAAAATGCTAGTGATTAGAGGGAGCAAGCAATAATTTGGGGCAAGAAATTGTGAACATGTAATTATGTGATGTGATTTGTTTTTATAGGACCGAAAGGTTTGTGTTATTGTTGTATTTTGTTTATTTTTTGTGGAGAAAAAGGTTGCAATTTTGGAAAAATTGTTATTAGGGAAGTTGTTTCAGGAAATGGGAGGTCATAACCCGACAGTTTAGAATATTTCTTGTTGGTAAATAGGGATGGGGGGGGGGGGGGGGTAAATTGTGCGTGATAGGCCTATGAAATAAAACAACATCAACATATAACAAAGTTCGTTCTTTATCTTCCCCAAAATTCTCTTCGTACCTATACAATACTTTATCTCCCTTATGGGGAAATGTGGTCCAGTGGAGAAAAAGCGACCCGAGCCGGACTCGCACGCCCAAGGTTGTGTGTGGTTCGAGCCCGCTGTGTCCAATGTGTTTCGCCTTGAGTAAGGCGCTTTGCCTCCAATTACTCCTCCATACCCAGAGTGTATAAATGGGTACCAGGCATTTATTCAATGTTGGAAGGTAACAGACTTGTTGTAGAGGGGTTTTGTAGAGAAAGCCACCTACAGCAATATTATATGGTGGAGTCTGGCCCAATCGCTTCGAAAGAGAGCTGGGCAATTCGGTACTGTGAAATACAGGTCGTCCCCCTTTACCTTACCTTTACCCTTATCTAAATTATTTGTAATTGTCTGGGCAGGACAAAAAATATTGAAACATTCAAATCTCTATTCTTTTTACAAAAAAGGGCAATTTGCCACATGTACTATTCCTTATTGCTGGCACAAACAGGACCCATTATTCACTCCATGAACATGTTAAAACTTCCTGATTATATCTTTTCCAACTGGTACTTATGTACAAATTCCATCACAACTTTACTTCCTTCAGGCCTACTTGAACCAGTTTCTTCAAGAAATTATCAGATCCATTCATACAATACTCTCAATGCTTCGGACATTCACATTACACCCTACCAACACAAAACTAGCAGAGAATACCATTAAACCCAAGGCCGCACTATTTTGGAACGGATTGGATGTACTTATTAAAAAAAAATAGTCCTCAGCTCTATTTAAAAAATGCTGCAAAACGGTTTTCTTCTCACGTTCAGTACCTTGTAGATTCAGTTTTGTGATCTTTTTTATGTACCGTGCTGGTTCCTAACAAATATTTTAATGTATGAAAGTGATGAATATATTAAAAAATTTCAAAAAACAAAAAAAAAATCCCCAGAAAGCCAGTAGTGAAAAATCTTTTAAATATCCCATTCCTTTCTTGAGATATTGTCCTTCAAACCTTGGGCTTCTCGTTGTTTATCTTGGTAATCGCACATATCAAGTCGAGGACACGTTACGGTGCTTTGCACGACCAACTGGCAACACAAACTCACCATTAGTAGCCAAGTGGGCGTAACGCACGTGCTTCATACATGCGGTCGGCAATTTTGCCACGACACCCAATTGGTTTAATTTTAATTTACACCAGCGCTCGCCATTTTTCGCCACTATCAAGCCTGAAAGTGAACCATTTTAGGTGGAAAAAAGAATCTCTAAAAAACCTAAAAATCGAAGGCTCAAAACAGATCCGCACAGGTTACATGCTAAAAATATGCGTCATAAATGCACCCAAATTTGATAATTTGTCGTTATCACACCAAAAAATAATTTTTCAGGGACACCTACAAAGAATTTATTTCCGAGAAACAACTTTGACTCTTTTTTGGACCTTTCTGGGTCACATCTTGCTGTTTAAACGAGTTCAAACAGTCAAATTTTACCAGATTCAGCAATTTAAGACCCTGATGCAGCGTCTCTCCGGGTCACTGAGCTCAAAATGGCGATCGACAATTGAAGGAGTGCGCAATGCCTCTCTCGAAAGATCATCACTGCACGCCTAAAACATCTTCAATGTCAGGAAACTGTGACGATATACAACTCTCGGGATATAATAAAACATATTCTGAATTTTTGGGAGGAAAGGAAGGGCAAAATACTCAGAAGTGAGGTGGGTGAAGTGGGCTTATTTTGTGTGTCACCAGGCTAACAAACGGCTACACGCATCGCGTGTAAACATAGCTAAATTCTGTCGTCTGTATTTTGGAGATATTCTTGTCGGATTCGTGCTTTACCCCCCCGATTTGACTTATGTATGTCGTTATACTAGAAATGAGGGCGATTCGTAATGTGAAAATGCAAAAAGATTGGACAATGACTCGTCTGACATGCCCAGAAAATTCAGTATGTAGCTATAACACCATATTTTCAAAATGGAGTAATACCCCCCCTAGTAAAATGGATATATCATTTTAAAGCTTTGCTGATTGAGAAAACCTTGGTCACTTTTTCATTCCATATTCACTACGGTTTTGGAGTAGGGGTGTTTAAAGTTTGCATTTTTTCATTTTCGGTGCCATTTATTTGGATGATTTATGGATAACCATTTTATGGTTTGTATTGTTGCATCTTTTCTTCGCAGTAAGGTTGAAATGCATATCATTTTTAAGGCTCTGATGATGAGAGGAAGCTAGCGGTACTAATTTCATCTCCATACTCAATTACGTTTTGGGTTATGGGTGTTGTTTCAATTGTAATTTTGGTGATTTTTGCATGCCGTTTATTTTCATATTACAAACGAACATTCTTAAAAAATATGCACGGGCCACTATGCAGCTGTTCATAGAAGTAGAAGAGTAAAGATAGAGAAAAAGAATTAATTCTAAACAAGAAAAGCAAAAGAACCACACAAACTAAAGTGAATAACCACTGGCATGCCCCCAAGTGGACATTCTGACTCAAGGAACAAATGAAATACTAAAATTAGAAACTTGTTCATGTTTTATTGAACAATATTAAAAAAAAAAAAAAAAAAAAAAAATGGATATTAAAAAAAAATGATAATGTGAAATTTAATAATTAAATTTCAATATATTTTTGATTTCCCATGTTCACCCACCATCCATGGTTATCCCCTCCCTGCCGATATCCCCCCACCCCATCAACGGTCCCCCATCACTATCCCTGGCATCTCTCACTTAACCTTTGGAACATTGGCCTCAATCTCTAAAATTGGTTACTAGAAATTCATTAAATTTTTTACTTTTTTTATTTTTTTAACTTTCTTATTTTGACTTTTTACAAATTTGATTTTATGTCCAACCACTCTGACATTGAAAAAAAAAACACCCAGCTTACCAAGGCTTGGTGAAAGGTCCATTGATAATTTCGTTACCTAAAGTTGGGATTTAGAGGTTGCGAACTGTGTGTAAGGGACCAATTGCCGACATATCCGCTAGAATCGACTCATTTGGCCCCAAGTTTGACGCGTCAATTTCATTTAATCTACCAACAGGACCTCTACAGCTTTTGGTTAATAGGTTTAGAAAAAAACTCATTTGGAGCAACTTTTCTCATCCAACAAAAAATGTTGGATGAGGAAATTTTGGAGAAAAAAAAATTTGAAATTTGAATAGTTTAGGGATTTGTTTCAATGGGCCGTTGCCTTCTCTTCTTAGCAAGCCCACACGTATGCTAGCGTGGGAAGAGATGATGGTTGGTTGGGGATGTTTGGTACAGAGATGGACAAGTATATTTAGCTCGTCACCCATCGCCAAAATCTTTGCCCATCAAAGGAGTGCCCGATTGTCGGGTGTTGTATACATTTGCATTCATATCAACATCGTAAATAAAGTCACAACACAACGATTCTGAAAGTAAAAGGCCGGAGTCTGACAGGAGAGGATGATGTGCAGGTGATTGTAATGATGTTGTTCCGGAGCTGCTGCAACGCACCCAGGCCATGGCACTGCCATGACTGCAAGTGCTGGTGATGCTGTCAATGGAGTGGAGTGGGAGCGGGGGGGGCTGTGGCCTGTGTGGGCATGTTATGCAGAATCACCAGCAACATCAAAGGCTAGACTGGTCAGTGTTAGTGAAATGGAATTTGCACCAAATGCTTTGGGTAGAGGTGTTTGTTTGTTTTGAATTTTTCATACTATAGCATTTGGTTTATGGCTTTCACTGTAGTCTATGTTCAACCGGATGAACCGCAACGCCCATACAACATTGTAGTGGTATTCATCAAACCATATAAAAAAGGTGTTGTTGTAAGTTTGGTTAACACGTCAGCTTGGGGGATGACTTTAGTATGCGGCCAACACTTTAAAATTTGACACCTTTAACATGCGGTGTATGCCGTTTTAAAACGTTGCCGATGGCGTTTAGCCATGTGGCCAGAATACAAATTGGCATTGCAAGCAGTGGTAGTTCAGTTCATGAAGAAAGGTGGGTGACTCGATCCCCTTCATGGTAGATGTTTAGGTTTCGGAATGTCTTGTTTGGTCATCTTTGATGTCATTGTTTGAGCACCTAAACTCACTGACGGATATTAAGCTTGTTAAGGTAATAAAGCACATGAGCGTGGGGATGTTGGTCAACTTGACATCACCGGCATAACAGGATATTGCCTTGGTTTCTCCCTCCCATGTGAATCACCATTGATAAACCCAAACAAGGCAGATTACTATTTTTGAGTTAAATCAGCCCCAGCCATTGGATATTAGAAGCAAAATGTGTAATAAATTTAGAGAATAAAGGTTGCTTTGGAGAGCCGCTCTCTCTTTACGACGAACTGAAAACCAAGGCGATACCATTATTTTAAGTGGAAGGAATATGGTGTTGTCGCATAGGTTCAAGTCGTAGTAAAGAGAGTACCGGTGTGGAAAGCAGATATAGTCCGCCGGGGAACCCCACAGTCCGGGGGTCCATAGACGATAAGAATAAAGCGTGAAAAAACTAATGTTGCGTTGAAGAGTCAACTGACTTGAGTGCTCATTCTTTCCATTGTTACCCGGACTTATGAGTCGCCAGGACTATATTCAAGAAAATTTTCAATTGTCAATTCCATTTTCGCATCAATCATCAAAAATCATACCTTATGGTTCTCATTCTTAAACAGCTTTATTCATTTAAGGGCTGACTCATGGAGATTTATAAATGAATTTCATTTTGAGTAGAAATTAAAAATTACGTCATCAAGAACTAAAGATAGTCACTTAAAATGTTCATTCCAAAGTTAGAGATGAATCGGTTTTTTCAGGTGCCATAGGATACCGTCTGTAATTGTATCTTCACTATGCATTTAGCTTATTTCATAGAGGCATTGATGTGAAATGATAAAATTTCAGACAACTGTCGATAGTCTTAATGGTTACCAGAGTCTGATATGACTAAAGGTTAGCAGTAGCACCAATCATGTTTCTATTAGCGTGCATGCAGTTGGCGGTGCCACGGGGGTTTTGCCCCCCCCCCCCCAATTTTTTCTTTGCCCCCTATAGTTGGCACCCCCCCCCCTCCAGACGAAAGAAAAAATAAATGAGGGCATTTGGGCAAAATTCGGCGATTGGGGAAAAATTGCAAAATTGTAGGATAAACTGGCGAATTTGGGGCCCAAATGGGTTATGAAAAATCTCCAAATATTTGGGTACTTACCCCAAAAAAATTTTTTTTGGAGAAAAAAAACCCTTTCCCCCCCAAAAAAAAAAAAATTCACTGTTTTCCCCCAGAAAAAAGATGGTCTGGCGCCGCCACTGTGGGCATGCAACTGTTACGTGTGCATTGTAAAATTGTTGAAGTTACATGCACGGGTGCATGTAATTCTGTAATTTGAAAGACTGCAGCCAGGTAATTTAGTCGCAATCAGGCAATTTGCCTTTGCTGATTTTTTCTGGTCGGACCACGGGTAGATAAAACTGATTTTTGACACTGCTGCTATTGCTGACCGTTTCCCTCAGGAGAAACCATAAAGCGGAGGTGGTGACTGAACGCTTTCCCGTTTTGTCATGAAATTTTCAATTTTTAAATCACGAACTGAGTCCTAATTACAAGGGTTCTATAGACTGACATTTTGGATTTTTGTGCGATAAGACATTTTGAAATGTAAATTTGCTCAGGTTAAAATTATAATTGTTAGTTTTAAAGTCCCCAATTCTGGTAAAATTTCGTTTGTTTCTATTGTGTTGTTTTTTTAAATTAAAAAAAATTCTTTTTTTTCTATTGTTTTTTTTTTAAATTTAAAACGGAGTATCTCAAAATGACGAAAATGGTAACTGACCAGTAGAACCTGTATTCTCAACTCAAAGAATATAATTAAAGGTCAAGAAACTCACCCTAGTGTATTAAATATTGTCCAATCAGGAATACCTGTGCATGTTATTTTGTGCATATAACTCTAAATGTAGAGTAGAAGCACAGGGGCATGGTGTGACTTTTAATTTGCATTTAAAATAAGCACAAAAACACAAAACCACAAAAACACATATAAAATATAAAAAAAAGGTATTTTTTGCCTCTGCCGTGTAATCTATATGTCATATCGACACAGATGGCAGCTATGATCTTTTTAAAGGGGCACTATCCAGTGCCGATTTAGAGGGTTTTACAGCCACAATGCATGTAACTTTGGATCTCGGCATGCAGAATTTTCCCTTGCATGGCATGTAAAATTGTGTATTTTCAGCCAATTTTTAGAAAAATCAGGGTTGTGTAAGTAAATTTTATTTTCTAAATCGAGACCTGGATACCTGATCCTCCAAGCTTCTTGACCCAACAAACCCGAATCGGATGATTGAAGCATATAGACTACATTTCCCGCATATAAATCGTGGCCAGCGTTGAACACTTGGTACACACGTAGCAGCACGGCAATGCACGGGCCTATTTACGCGCTCTGTAAATGAGATGAAGAATGTACGCTGTGTCTTACGCCTGATGCTCTATGTGCACGGCCAGGTTGTCTAATCTAATACGCTGGCCACTAATTCTTCTGTGGAAAACTGTTAGGGGTTCACGGGACCCATTGGTGAGGAAATGCTAAATTTTAGCGATTTAAAATTATACTGTTGTATTTAAATAGGTCCCAAATAATTGGGACTCTCCAAGGTTCGGAAACTTCCGGAAGACACCTATTTCTTCCGGAACGAAGAAGGGAAAACGGGAAAAAAGGGTGTTTCTTCGGAAGAAAACTGGACAGATTTAGAATTTGAAGAAAGACTGAAGAAATAAAGAAATGTATTATGAACACCAAACTAAATTACACCATATCATTAGCTTTGCACGTCAAAATCATTCAAGGCTATTTAGTACTTTAAAATTAATTTAAAATTAATTACAAGTTTTATAGCATTTAGTATAATTCGCAATTATTAATTTTATATAGTAAATTGTTCACAATTTTTTTTATTTTTTGCATCAAAAATTATACAGATGAAATTTGTAACTATTTTCCAAGTCTTTCATAGTGCAACATTTATACTATCACAGTTGTAATTGACGATGCAAACAATGAAAGCTGTTAAAATCTGTATGGCCAATTGTAATTTTAAATACAAATCATAAGCAGCAACATTGTTCTTTTGTTGTATGCTTACTTGGGAGAACCTGGGTTCGGGAGACTATAACATTATTTGAAGATGTTCAAGTCTTTAAAAGGAGACTCTGCTTGGCCTTGTGGTTGTGAATAAGTGATTTTCAATCGTTTCTTCCAGTATTTTTTGTGAAATAATGTGAGTTTAATATGGCCAATTGCATGGGAAGGTGTGGGGGGGGGGGGGGGTCCCTGAATGGTTATTTCTGAATATTTCACTATATTACTTAAATGTATAATATAAAACCAATAAACTGTAAGCCAATTTGCTTAAAATAGAAAATTTTAAATGACTTTTTCGTTTCTTCCGATTCAGTGAAGAAAGAAACTGGAAGAAAGAAGGAAACCTGTTTCTTCCAGTGGAAAAAAAACCGCGAAAAAACCGCGGTTTTTTTCAGCCTGTGGAAGAAAAAGAAAACTGGCGAACACTGGGGACTTCCAGGCGTGTCTTTAACAGTATGCCTTTTAACAGTCTATGTGAAGTCCCAAAACTATGGGTATCAGCTATGACATTTTTGTGAAGCCTTCAAATTTCGACCACGGACAACATGTCACCTCCAAATTTCATATAACACTGGTGCTTTTGCTAAACACTCCTCTACCTTTAGCACGTCATATATATCCATTTTAAATCACTGAAATACAAGCTAAAGATTCATTTTAGCACCTGGCAATACAAAATCAGGACTTAGGCACCAGTCAGAATAGAATCGTAAGTACAAGTCTTGAATTTCATAAATTACTTCATAAAAAGTTGTGAGATATTTACGACTATCCTGTTGCTGCTAACACTCCGGAATACTTTCAAGCTGGAATTGGGTAGGTGGTAATATTTATTCGCATTGAAGCCTTGAAAATTATTGGAGAATGTTGAGACAAAAATGTTGTATTATTCAGTTACACCACTATGGCTTGACTCCTCCAATAAGTTAATGGCATTATGATAGTTGTACATAAGGAGGAGTAATGCTCAGCAGGGAATAGTATTAAAATGGAATTAAAACATTCTATTCAGCAGCGGATGGCGGAGTGTTTCTCGTGCTAATGGTACCTTTAAAACTGTAATGTGTTTTTTGATAGCAAAAATGACGTAGTGATTTCTCTTCCCGTTGCAAATTTGGCACGCTTAGGCAAAAGTTGCAAAAATTCGGTAATATTAATAATTAAATTTGTTTTTTTAACGACGCGACATTTTATCACTTAACGTGTTCAGGCGCTGTGCGGCTGCCATGGAAGCGCTCAGCACATCAGGAACCATAATACAAGAAACAGCATTTATGCCAAGAAGAGCTCGATTAGAAGCAGGAGGGAGGAACACCGGAAGTACCGGAAGAAGGAAAACCTGCGGAAAGAGTATGGATCGAGCAACCAAATTCACATTTAAAGCCACGAGAACGAGCCGCCTCCAGGAGGAATCGAACCGGAGACATCATTGGTGTAAAGGCGAGGGAAGATACGATGCACCAACCCGTCCGCGTAAAATGCCCAGCTTTTATTGGCATTTTTAGCCTTCTGAAATTGCATTAGATTCTCAGGTTCTGATTTTTTTTTAGTCCTCCAGTATGTGTAGAATGAGTACATAAATTAGGGATAGAATTACAAACCTGATGATTTCCACCGGCTCTGAAGTGGCTGGCATGATCCCAGTTTGAAAATAAAGTCTGAGAACTGAGACTAAGTGAGTCTAGACTAGTTGAAGCAGTTGGAGTTGTAACTGTAACCTTAACAGCTTGGTTATGGCTCAAATCCTTAGTACTGGAGTATTCTGTAAAATTATAAAGCACAAACAAACGTTCAACTTCTCAACTTTAAAGTAAGGATTTATCCCCATAATTTTGTTTATGATCACGGGTGATGAAGATCGTACTCGCAGGAGCTTCACAGCGATTGAAGAGTCACACCTGTTCTTTAGCAGGTTATTGAGATTGCGCATGCGCCTTAAAAAAATCGTGTTGCCCGTCATGAAGTGGTCCCTGTTGACGGAATTGCTGAGATTAATGACCATCACCGCATGCGAGTACACTACAATATCATATGGGGCTATACCCTCACTATGTGATATGATTTGTAAATATAAGAAAATGTCAAATTGGTCATAAAAGTATTCTGACGGAGCAAATACTTGATTAACTCATTTTTGCAATTTGTATTAAGGTAAATCATCATTCAACGTCATTGGTTTTTTCTCTGCCCAGACTTGGCACTAAAACGGGCCGATGCAAAGGTTCGAAAACACGGGTATTAAATTTCCATCACGAGGCTCCGACGGAACCATTCATTGGGGGATATCGCATAGAGGCAACAAAAAAGTGACAATTCGTTGCGTAAACTTACCTCAACTTGCTGTTGTACACTCCAAGAAGGTTAAAATCATGAAATCCAAACGTGTGCAACGCGATTTAACTTCGATTTTCAGGGTGATCAAGCTTCAAAGTTCGTAATTTGCAGTGTATTGGGTCGAAAAACGAGTGAAAAAAATTTGACTCAAATCCCCTAGGATTATAATTTAAGCTCCATCAACTATGGTTTCGTCATCTGTAATGTTGTTCAACAAATTTGAACTCTTGACCTCTATTTATTTTCGGGAACACAATTTGGGTAATGTCATTCATATTAGGGTCGAGGGCACTTCTAAGGTCAGATTTACTTTCAGTTGACAATTTCAAACCGCGCACAGGAAGGTAAAATACCGCGCCCGAAAAAAGCATTTCGTTCTGGAATACGAAGTGCACCAAACTCATAGACTTTAGTTCATACTTGGTCTTTTTAATTTCAAGAAAAGAGTAGATATTCCTCTACAAAAATTTGTAAGTTTTTAGATTACTAAATGTACGGAGTGTCAATCACTCGCAGTTGCGAAAGATATGTAATTAACATGGTTGGCACAATAGGAGGACAATGTGTTAAGTGACGATGTCTTGTGAACGCTACAGTATGACTTCCGTTGTACTACGAATAGACTCTTCCTATCATTGCCTTATTTGTATCATCATCATGTTGAATGGTGATGCTACATGCCATTAATTCGGCAGGTAAACAAACTTAATATTTGTTTTAGACGCACAGTCAGATGCAAAAATTAAGCAATTTTACCGTACGTTTAGGACACAGAATCAAACAATATTCGAAAGGCGTGCATACTTCTTCATGGAGAAGGGCTTTGTGGTTTTGCTCGTCAACCCAACAAATTTAAGTAATTTTCACTATCACGAAATCCACTTTCTGTCTTCCCGTAGTAACCTAACCTAACTTGACCCTGTTCCCAGTGCCAGAGTTCCGTCAAATCTTTCGGGCGTTGCCATAATTGTGATTTACTACTTGGTACCGGCGACGTCTGACCGACCTAATCAAGGAACATAAAAGTTCAGAGAAAAGGAAAATCTATCCGCAAAGTTAACATCATGTTTTAAACTAATTGTATGGTTAATTTTTCCATTATTGAAATAACAAAATTCAGCAGTACTTCAAACATTAAAGGAAACATTATGTAACTAAATTCAGAGAAAAGAAAGACACTAAAGGAGTTCTGTAAGCGGAGGAATATCATTGTAGATTTTGCGTGAGCCGCCAATGTTTACATTGTACCAATCGTTATGCAATCATTTCAAGGACTAGGCGTAACATTTCGGATTTAGGGTTAACGGGCTTTTAGAAAAGAAATCTGGTTGCAAGCAAGTAAACCGTTAGAAAATTTCTACCGCCATGCAGTAACTAGGTAGGTAGTATTTTTATGCATATTATAATTCGACGAATGCAAAAGCCTAAGGCGTCTGTATGGTTTCTATGTAGAACTGATAATAACTGTTTGGAATCATGATTCCATGATATGATTGTCAATTCAATGTCATTTCAGCTAGTTTAGGAGTAGGAACGATCAGAAAAAAAAGTAGAAATTTATCAAACAAAATTCCAAAATTATGTTTGTAATGGTAAGATATTTTTGAATTTGTATAGTAGGAGGTTTAGTTTGCTGACTTAATCTAGGACTAGAAATAACAAAGTTTAGTAAAATGTGTCCTTAAACTGACTTCTCCAAAACCTGTGTGTGCCACAAGCTGGCAGCTAATGCACCTGAAGCGACACTAGGACTGAAAGCTGGGCTGGTGTTTGCCAAAGATGCGTCTTGCTTTGGTTTTGCTTTTTTGGGGGAGGAGTGAACAGGGAACCACAGTGACCAGGATTTTGTAACAACCAATGGTGGCATTTTTGGCATGGTCAATGAACAGAGCACAATAACCAGTAACCTCCACACAGCAAGTAATTCAGCTTAAAAAGTGGCATGGCACCATTTTCACAAAATATGAAGATTTCTCAATGTGCTCTCAAAGGATAGTCTAGGCCAGTGGAGAACAGAGATTATTTTACACATAAAATAAATTACCCCAAAACAGATAGGGGACATTGATATGAGGATATAAAAGACACCAGGTAATTTGTAGGCCACTTTTAAGTTTCCATAACTTTGATCAACAATATGTATATTACTATGAATATTTTTGACTCGTACTCACGATTATTAAAACCACAAAGGATATAGACCATCAAACAGTGTGCATTAGCGTGGGAAACATGCATGACGGAGTTAGCGTTTTCTTGTGTTAAACGCCCATTTCGGTCGTCTGCTGAATTTAACGCCGCCAGCGACAGTTAAATATAAAATCGGTTCGTCTGTTTACCCATAAGGGAAGCTGAGTTGGTTCTTAATTCATATGGGTGAGGGCTTTTGTATATAAAGCCTTACAACCATCAAAAATATCGATTTGAAAAATAGTGAGGGCGCACTATTTTTTCGAATGTGCCAGTTCAGTGTTCTCTTTAAACTTAGGCTGACTCAGCGATTTGAATATATTTTTTGGTAGGTAATTAAAAATAGTATCCCTAGAACTAAAAATAGTTACCTAAAATGTTAATTCCAAAGGTAGAGATGAAGCGGATTTTCGTTTCATGCAAATAAACAGTTAGCACAAAGTACAAACAGGGCCATTGGGATACCGATGTGTGTAAACAAAATTTCGGATCCAGAATTTTTATAACAAGTTGTGATTTTATATATGACAAGTGACATACTTCGATTTGAGCCTCAGTTAGTTCACAAAGTGATATTATGGAACAAGCATATGTACGCATGGTTATATACAAAAAACACGATTTGTTGAAAAACTAGTGTTGCTCCTCCATCTGGAAATCTTCTAGTCAGCCTCTAAATGCACACAAATAAGGGTTTAAAAAAAGTGAATTTATAGATTAACAGGAATCAGTGTGAACCTTAGAAACACCACAAAAAAAAAACTACTCGAAGTTGAAAAGAGCTGACTGCACCACCAATGGCAGGGTGTCTGGTGTTACTAGCTCGTGCGCGTAGCGTTGATCTCGTTCTTCTGGAACCTACCTCTTACAACCAGTTTTAGTCCGAGGTTCGCTCTCACAGATTCCCATTCATATGGGTGGCGTGTATACCAGGCTCGCCGGGAACGTCTTGTTCGACAGCTAACAACAAGAGGGGGTATCAAATGCCGAGCAACCCCCGGGCTAGATTGTAATGTGCAGAAAGCTACAATTGGAAAAAAAAAAAAATTAGTTGGAACACTCACTACAATTCATGTCTTTATAAGTGCAGCAGCGACCTATGTAAAAGATTACATACAATGATAAAAGCCGTGGCAAATGCATTATAAGGTATGATGAACATCGTTATGCATACTAATCGCAAAATGTTATGAACCGTTAAGCCAAAGCTTTGATTGGGGAAGATGTCCAAGTACGTTAGCCCAAGTATGTTATAGTCAGGCAGAAGATTTGTACTATATTAGCACTAGCGATAATTTGCCCCCCCCCCCCCCCAACTTTGTTTTTTCAACTTTCATGTGGTTCAAGGGAAATCACAAGAATCGCTTTTCAATTGTTCGCCCGAAATTGCCATGTAGTTCGTATTTGTCACCTGGGCGCGCTGTTTCAAAATGGCCACCAAAATCATAGAAAAGCGAATAAAAGCGTATTGTTCCCACAACATACCATCTAATAGGGTCAAGTTTGGACCATCTCTGGGTTAAGCTTCTTAACGAATCGTATCTGTTGAGGATCTATTTTGTCTGGCGGATTGGTTGAGTGTGGTGCCAACAAGTGGCGCTATATGGGTACCACATGTCAGTAAGACTAAGACTGGTTGATGGGATTGGTTCCTGAAAGCAGGGAGGGAGCCTTAATGGTTGAGGAAAGGGAGGTGGAGTTGGGGGTCTATCAATTCAAACTCTTTCTTGGATCATGATTACTAAGGAGGGTGGCTGTGGCCAAGATCCTCTATCCATCAAGATCTGGGCTGACAGAGGAGTTACTAGAACTTCCAACACTCGGTCTAGTCCAAGCTTGCCATTTCCAATGGCCACATGCGCAAGTGAGCCACGACCCTCACCCAAAGCAGACCGTAACAGAAGCAGCCTTTGGGATGTGGTTGTTGGCGGAGGCGTATACTTACTTTGCATCCATTGGATCGAGATTAGAGGACAAACTCCATTGTTCTTCAGGAGATTGTGGTGAAAAAAAAACTGATTGTTAAGAAGATTTGCATCCAGAATCTAAGATATTTTGGTCAGGTATCAAGGCACATGTGGAAAGGAAAACGAACTTGGGAAGGTGTGATTGGCAAGGGAATGGTTGAAGGCCACAAAAGAAGATAGATGCGCCAAGGAGCTTGTGGTTGGTGGTTCGACCAAATTAAGCGGGGGTGGTTGGTTACAGGAAACCACTGTATGTGATATTCTCTATTGCTGAAGATCGTTCATCTCTGGCATCGCATCTATGAGGTCATGATCTGTCAGTCATGACAGGAGCGAAACCCCAAACAACCAACCAACCACTACTGCTCGTCAATCTTCTTGCAACTATATTTTTACAAGGCTGCTAAACTAATATCAGAGTTAAAAACCTACAATAGCTTCCATATCGGGGTCCTTTGACGGACTCGCCGCCTATCTCTTAGCAGCTGTCCTTTTTCCAATTGCAACAGTCATGTATGAAGGCCTCTCCCCAAGAAACTAACTGCAAAATCGGCATGCTTATGTGTCAGCATCGCCGAGTTTGACACAAATTTTATGTATACCCTGAAGTATTCTTTTAAATTTACCACCATGACTGGGCTAGAAGTGGTTGCACCTGACCTAGAAGTATTGATGCTAATCAGGTTACAATAAAGAGGTTATTTATTTCTGGCAGTTTTGGAAGAGACAGTCTAATACCTGCCAGATCACACAATCATCTCATTGCGAAACGAAAGACCTTTCTCGTTCGGAGATTTCAAAGAGTTTCAGGGACTTGCTATTCCCCCTATCGATTGCAGCAAAAAATCAGAAAGCCAAGACGAAAAGCTCCCTAGAGTTGATAGAAAAATGTCAGCCCTCTAAATTGGCAAGGTGCTCTTGGCTCTTTGTGCGGGTAGTTGGTAGTTAAATTAACCCTTTCTGGATAACATTCTCTAACAAATTAGCATCCGACCCAGTTCCAGACTTGCAGGGAGGTTATCACGTACCAGTTTTCCTCATTACATGGTATATGATGGGATCTAATTAAGGAAAAACTTGCTACAAACGGGGCCGGGGCCTTGTTGCATATATTCATATGCAATTGCGCGAAGTTTCATTGTAATCCATAGAGGAACGCCAATGAGCACACATAAACATTGTTCACATCTGAGTTGCAGCTAAATTGCATCAAGTTTGTCTTGATTACAATAAATACATGACATTAAGTGAAAAACTAAATTCCTCAAATGATGCCTATCAAAGTAGCATGTTTACGACAAAGTAAGTATATAACCAAGACGGCCCGTATATGGTACGAAATTACCCCAAAAGTCAAAAGTAATACTTTACCTCTTAACCTGTACCCAATCATGTGATGTGTGTATTGTGCTATTCTCCAGGGATTGCGTGCAGCAGTATTTATTGGGCGGTCCTTCATTATCAGAAAAGTTGACCCAACTCCTTTAAAAGGCCCTTTTTTGGACTTTTTGAAACATCTTTATCAGCAAAAGGTTCACTTTCTTGTCAAACCTTTCTCTAAATGTGGCTGATTGTTACACAAATATCAGCAAACTGGACCTCTGTCATTTTGTGGAATTTGGATGTGTAACATTAGTTAATATTTCAAACAAGGTTTCGAGCATCTCCCAAATTGCTGCTGTACTCCAAAACTGGGGAGAGGTTAATTAACCCGACCCATATCGGTTTCTAGCCTATCTCAGGAGAGGGACGGAAGAGTGAGGGATAGCGGGGAACAAGAAAAGTCGCAATAAATTAGGGTGGGGGATTCGAACCCAGGGCCCTCCCCCCGTCGGGGCCCCAGTCACCATGACCGGGATAGACCGCTACGGCCAGCGATTTCGTTGTGCCCATATGAGTATTGGTTGATGACGTCATCGCTACTTAGTGGACTTAGGCAATTTTCTCATTCAGGCCTGTGAGATATTGGAGATTTAGGTGTGTGTGTGTTAGGGTGTTAATCTCATAATTGTAAACAGTATGTTTTCTGATATAAAAATCTTTAAAAGTCAAGATTAAGTGATGACAATTTTGTAAAAAAAAAAAACATATTATTTCTTTTTATATTTTTTTTCGTAATTCTAAATATTGTTAGCCATCTTGGGAAAAGCGCCCTCTAGTAATTGTAAAGAATAGCACTTTTGGTCCTAAAATATTATGGAAATCAATATGCTAAAGTAACCTAGAAAACCCCCCTCTGTTAAAATGGCCCATTGATCCAATACTATGTTTCGACAGTTTTTAATTAATTGTCTATGATTTGGTGGCCATGTGGATAACAAACCACCATCAGTTATGTATGAAACAAACAACGTCTTTTATTTTGAACACATTTCTAGATATCACCTGGCCCAAATTATCCAGAAGAACTGACCCCTAATTAACTGATATTTTCGGTTAAATATAAACAAGATGCTTTTACTGAATTCTCTATGATTTTGGTGGCCATTTTGAAAAAAGATACCAAAAAATAAAAAAGTAAAAAACACCTTTTTTGGTTTTTTTAAACATTCTACACGGTAACTTGGCCAAAATAATGCAGAACCCTAACCCTATTAGATGGTATTTGTGGTAAACAATACGCTTTTATGATTTTCTATGATTCTGGGCCGGTCCATTTTTGAAAAAGCGCCCCCCAGGGACGAAATGCGACACTGATGTGAAAATTCGGGCGACAAGTTGAAAGTTGATTTCTTGTTGATGTCTTGAATCATCATGAAAGTCAGTGAACAAATCAAAGTTGGCAAATTTTCGCAGTAGCGAAACCTGCGCTTTCTGACTATTTAAGATGACAAAACTTTGTGCAAAATGCTCCAAAATCCTGTGTGTGCAGTTGTGGAAAGCACATATCATGTACAATTTCAAAGTACACTTCTCAACTGACCTCATATTCTTTATGTATAGGAAGGTTGTAATTTCTCCACAAAATGGTTCTTTGTGCTTTACGGAGCGTTAGGCCCGTAAAACCTGGTGTTTCACTATAGGATAGTTCATTTAAAGGACTATCAGTGAGGGTGCTAAATCAGAAAATTGAAAATCATCAAAAATCAGATTTGGCCATTGTCTGTTAACCAGACAGGATTTTCTAACATTCCCGGCAACCATAATAAGACCAAAGCAACCTAATAAGGACGAAATCGGAAATTTTGGCATTACGTCCGTACGGGACATTACTACAACACGTCATGAATGGAGATTCGTATCTTGGAAACACAGCCATTTTCTTCCTTTCTTCAGTTGGAAAAAGTAACTGAAGCAAATTTCTACAGAATATCCTTCAATTTTAATTCTGTTTCCTGGCAAATTTCAATAATGTTTACGCTTTTGGATAAATCAATGATAGTGTCTTTAACTTTACCTCTTGTTTCTTAGAAGTCCTTAGGATTTAGTTTTAAAGTTTTTAGATTCAAAAAATTTTAGTTGATTTTTTTTTCGTCATTGAACCACGCAGTGAAGGGAATATAGTGCTTGTACAGGCACTTATTAGCTCTGATACTGTATGAACAGCTCCCACGATGTTAGTTTGTTCATGTCACACCAGTTACGCTCCCATAGCATATGTCAATTGCTGGGACACAGCGCCACCGATTCCGTTCCGCATCGCTATGGTCGGCTATTCTTAGACAAGCACGTCATGGGACTACCCTTAGCAGCCAGACGCTTGTGTTAAAGGCTCGAGATTAGTGAACAAAGAATGAAAAAAAGGTTTCGCGGGGTACCTTGGATATCGCGAAAACGACGACGAAATCAGGTGGTTCGATTTCTGATGTTCGTAGAAATGGTTCCTGACAAAAAGGACCCCTTAGCTCACTAGTGTTTGTAAGCCTGACGTGTGGCATGACTCACAGCAGAATTCAAGAATTGAGCCAGCTGATAAGGTAAGAAGTGTTCCGTATTTTTTACTTTTTGTTTTTGTCTTTTCCAAATATAAACCTATTTTTTTTTTTTTTTTTTTAATATTTGACATTTTGTGGAATAAATTTTGTACAAATGACGATGATGAAGGCCGTATTTTGCTCAATATCCAGTGTACAAAAAATCCGAATCAACGCTATTTGACCGGTCCGAATATGTTAACAAGTGTGGTGTGACGTGTCATCCACTTGGGTAGACGTTTCTATAGAAGTCACCATTGATGCAAAATGAGGAATTACAATTGATTCGGCCACGCGCTGTATGGCATTGTGCAGTACTAGCGCTTGACGGACGGAATCAATACCTCATTTGCATCAAATGGACTTCTATATGAAACGTCTACTCACTTGGCATTTTCCGTCCAAACTGTGAACTTCCTAGGGCAGTGAAGATTGGCCAAGGTCGCATGGCTCAAATTACTTTCTGACCGTAATTTACATGGGCGGCGCTGTGTGCCCAAGACAACACGTAAATGGTGTGATTGAACATTCTTACCTTCCAGAAGATAGCATGTTGCATAGCAGCATATTTTGTTGACATCATTTTAATGTTTCTACTTTCATTTGACGGAGTAGCACTCATGCACTAAAGTCAAAGACTGTCCACTGAATTGACGATCACTCCTGCACATGCGACCATTTACCCCTTATAACAGCAGCCTTTTTTCACAACCCCTCGGCAATGGTCATGATTGGCAGTGCTGCAAGTTGAATTACCTTAAGCTTAGTGGCAACCACCATGACAGAGCCTCTGGTCATTAGCTTTATACATATCAAACATCTGATTCTTCTCAAAATTGGAATTGAGCATTTGGCGATCATCTTTCAATCTACAGTGGGATTAAAATTTACTTGGACACAGGATATCATTAGTGCAACACTACGGCGGAGATTCGTTGCATACTTTGATCACTTGAAACAAGGTGTGTAACAAGGTTCCTCCTGGCTTAACAGCTCATGCATGCTGACAGTGGTTGCACCCACCAAATTCAACGCCATTCCTTAAATGTACACGCATTTGTACACATTTTGAGAAATATAACCTTTTCTTGGGGAAATCTAATGAACCCTAATAAAAGGTGGGAGGATCACAAAATATACCTTTAAACTTTTCTTACCATACCTCAGATTGGCAAAGTCCAGAGATCCAATCAAATTGGCTGGTAGTTGCATGCATGCCCTTGGAGACAGTGTCGGGCGCCAGACCTCTTTTTTCTGGGGGGGGGGGGCAAAGTGAAATTCTGGGGGTGGCAAAGTATCAAATATTGGAGATTTTTAACCAATTTTGGCCTCCAAATCGCTGATTTGTTTTTCCCCAAATTTTGTGAGTTTTTTGGCCCAAAAGCGATGTTTGGCCAAAAATCACTCATTTTTCTTTTCGGCCCGGGGAAACTAGGGGGGGAAACCTAGGGGAAAGAAAAAAATTTGAGGGGAAAAAAGCCCCCCCATGCCCCCCCCCCCCATGGCGCCACCACTGCTTGCTGCTTGAGATAACTTCTTTGCTGCAATTTCTCAACACCTACCCAAGGAGCATGCATGCACCATTCTTGTGTATCAAATTGCTATTCATGTAACTCTACTCTCTTATTCCCATCCTGGGCTTGCTAAAACCATGTGTAAAAGAGAATATACAGGAATGCACAGAATGCCAAAGAGACATACCATTCCTGGCTTGGAGAAAGCTTTTATGCTGAAGCATTGTGCTTAACATTGACGGATGGAACCAGAATTAGGAGGACAATTACATTGGTCAAGGGGATATATAGGTCATCCCTGGGTCCGTTTGAGGTGCTTGGTAGTAATGATAATGACAGTGATGCGGAATAGTTTACCTGGCCACTGATTCCGGTATGCGTACCTACCCAAATTCTTGATAATGTATAAGGCACTGGTTTTTTTAACATATACCAAAAGTGTCACAAGGGGTGAAAATTGAAGTACATTGTAGAGACTTTCATAATTATACTGCTTTTGAAGACCGATCAGTGATTCACCCCGAAAGAGGTCAAAATTTTCAATTTGCAGTAATAGCTTAAAATCGTAGGTTAAGTCTGTATAAATTCTCAAAGTGATTTTTTCCAAACTGAAGAATGCAAGAAAGGAAGAAAACGGCAGTTCTTCAAGATTTTGACTCTCAGTTGATATTACGTGTGGTCGTAAGTGGCCCGTTCGGACAGAAGGGCTGAAACTCGGAGTCTGTGCTTCTTAGGTCTTACTGGTCTTAGCATTGGCAGGTATGTTAGGGTACCCGACGTGGTTACAGACAGGCAAAATCTGATTTTTAGATTTTTTTTCGATTTTATGAATGTTAGCAAATGCACGGATAGTGCCGTACTGAGACAAACCATATTTGATGAAAGAAAGGTTTTGAGGCTTAATCTTACAGTGTTAGATGGTACAAGATATGAACGGTAAGAGCAGGACTCCATTTGCGTCTAAAAACACCTTTCATGATAAGACTACTTTCAAGTTGCTATGGCTTGCATATTGAGAAACCCAAATAAAAGGTGACATCAAGCAGAGGTTGCTGTATGCCAATTTTCATGGCTTGTGGTCACTAGAAATTTTGTGTAGAGCCAAAGAAGGCAACAATCCGCAGATTCACTGGTTTTGACATCAAAAAGTTTGGCTCAAAAATTTAAAACAGGCTTAATCCTTGTAATACTTCGGGTGGCATACAACCCAACTGAATAATGACTTGCACCAAACATTTTGAAAAAACTCCTTGAAATGACATTTTCATACTTTCATTGCCTGTGTGCCAGTTCTGCATTAATTGCAATCAGGGATTCGATTCTATCTATTCCATAACCCTTCTTTGATTTGCAGGTAGTTTACTAGACAATACCAACAAAAATGAGCAAATAATGACAAATGTGTGCCCCGCAGGCGTAAGTACCCATCTCTCTGTCATTGGCATTTGGCCAGACTCCCCTCCTAGACCACAGGATTGCCGAATATTGTGTGGTTTGGGCTCGCACATCTGGGGAAGTAAAATTCTTCCCCCATAATGTTTTAAAAACATTATATTACAATTTGTGTGTATGGCAAGGGCAAGAGTTTGCACATTTCGGAAAAATATAAAACAATTGCGATAATACTGTCGGCTAAGCCATTCACTTTCCGGTGTTCGATTGGGGTTGAAGATGGACGATTTCATGCTCATCAGCCAATCACATACGTTGTGATGAAATCGATCTGGATACTCGACAATCAGCTGGCAAGACATTGCGACGGACTTGCCAGCGATCCTCGCGAGGGCACTGAAAACTTCTGCGTTTTTCATGTGTATCTCACGCTAGAACCGTGAAATCGTTCAGGTACACTCATGGTGCTCATTGTTAAAATGTGCTCAAAGAATGGAAGTGTAGATTGTTTGAGGAGGACAAGGTTGCACTGGAATCTGAGGTTTGTAAACTTGGCATAATTCTCGACTCTTGTGACGTTTGCACAATACTCAGTCATGATCACGAGCACATGAATTGTACCCTGATTTACCGATAACCGGCAATTGGGCCAAATTCCATGCGATGCTACCAAGTTCTGTCCAACGTTGATAGAGCGGGAAGAGAAGATGCAGGAGAAAAGAGATGAGGTCAAGGATACCAACAAATGGTAAGTTTATTACTTCTTACTCAATGGTAGCACACAGCGGCTAGGGACCGATCACACTCGGTCCAGGTAACCACAGTGATTTATTTTTATATTCAATCAACGAAAAAAAAAACAACACAACCCAACTTCTGTTGACTCAGAACCAATTTTAAACTTGGGTAGGGCCTACCTTCCAACAGTTTTCAGACTTTTCCTGTAGTCTATGGAATTTGAACCTGCAATTGCCAAAATTATTACAACAATGATACTTTGAATGTAAATTAAGTTCTCTTCCGGTTGACTGCATATAATTGAAGAATTTAGTATGGTGCCAAAGTTAAAGTTAAATCTTCCACAACCGGCGTATGGAGGGCGGTGCTTTAGTCAAAGGAACTCTAAACCGTGATGAACGTTTTTTATTTGGGCGTACTTGCATCACGGTAGAAGCACTCCCGTATACAATAACCTGTACAGTAATGAATCGTCTCAGCGGAAAAAAGGTTTCGCAATATTCGGAGCTAATAAAAATTGTTTCATAGTATCCTCGCCGTAAAACAAGGCACACACCTACCTGAGAAGGCCTTTTCTCATATCGATGCATACAATTATAATTAATTTATGAGATACAAAATTCAGGGGAAATCCTTCCCTATATGTGTATAGTTTCCCAAGTGAGACAGCGGCAATACTAGCGCATGACTCCAGTGAACGGCAAATTGTAGATGATTTTTTGTATTATTTTTAATTCTGGTAGACACTTGCATGACTTTGAATATTCGGGTCCGGGGACTCTTGATTCCGTTCATAAAGAAAATTTTCAAAATTGTTTAATTTTTTAATGCACTGCTTGAAGAGTTAAATTTACCCCCATGTGCATATGTTGAGCTAAGAAACTGCTGTTAACTAATCGTGTTTTTTTATTATGACAGCAAAATCCTTTTTTAAAAAGATTCTAACCCTTCTAAACTGTCCTCACATTGTGCGCAGTTTTGCATAACTAAAATGAGGAATATTTTATTATTGGACAATGGTATTTTCTTTTCATGAACATATGTTATTTACATATGCACATGATTGGTTGTAACATATACAGAAGTTCCAAGGTTTATATTGGACAAGCAGTATAATAGAAACCAACAACTAAGTTTCGGACTTGCGTACTACAGGAAATCCCTCCAGAGAAAAGCATACTTGATTTTCTTTTCTTCTCTGTCATACCAGACCTGAAATACTATATTTTTGATTACAAAGACGGGATTCACGTATTCCGTTTCTGGTAGCTTCCCAAATATGCAATAACCTGATTCTAAAAGAGAGTAGACGTGCTTTTCTGGAAATGTCGCAGTTTAGATTTTTAACGTGGTTTCACTTATAAATAGGGGATTATTTGGTCAGGACAAGTAGAGACCTTTTTTTTTCAGATACATATTAAAACATTTATAGACGAAACAATGTCTGTGTGTCGTTGTGAATACTTGGTACTGAAGTCCTTATTTTGATGTTTTGACATCAGAAAGACTTAACTCAGCACGGAAAGAATATTAAAGGAATTCTTTATTCTGCGTTCATAATAAAAATTGTTGTTTTTTTTTTTGTTCTAAAGTTTATATAAGTTTTGCTTACATTACCATGAGCTTTAAAATGTTACATTTTGAGTCATTAATAGATTTTGCTTAGTATAAAATATGCAACACATCACATTTCTCAAAAGCAGTAGTACAGCAAAGAATTAAGAATTCTTTCATATTTCTTTCAGTGCTGAGTTCCGTCCTTCTGATTGTCAACCCTCGATTGGTCTTTCATTTCAGGTGCCTTGTTCCGATTTGTGTCTCATTTTTCTACTTGATCAGAGACTTGCACTTGCAAACACTCGCCACCACCACAATGTGTATCAAACAAATCTTAAGATGAATTCTGAGAAAACCAGGCACTATACAAAATCCAGGATAAGAGGTCAGATTTTGTACTCATATTTTGTTCTTTTATTAAGTTCCCCAAGTAATTCCACAGAAATGGTAATGAAAATAATCTGATGTCACCCCCTACAGAAAGTTTAGCAGACCCCTAAAATGGGCTCCCAAAACCCCTGTAAAACCTGAAAATTTTTAATTTTTTACATATTTCAAGCAACTGTTGGAAATATAAAACAAATGTTGAGCAGGTCAGTTTTTCTCGCATGTAATAATACATGGTTTTCATGTCATGAATAGGGATAAAAATTAAAAATTATGAGATGTTCCATTTTTGTTGTTGAGGGGTGAGGCTATTTTTCTGATTTATAATTTGTTCCAAAATTTCAATTTATTTATGGCCAAGTTCAATGGAAAATTGCAAAACTTTCATATCTTTCAATTGGTTTATTTTTTTACATATTCGGCTCACTATTGCTTAGTACAAAAATGCATTAAAAATCACGGAGCCTTGTCCTTTTCTTTTACGTACATGCCCACATTAAAAAGTACATGTTCCAATAAACATCAAAATGGCTCTTTGTGTTTAAGAAAGGCTTTCTTCCTCATTTTTAAATTGGCCAAACATATCCGTGTTCATAACAACTCACACATTGACTTCGTAATCTTGATCGACATTCAACATGTTTTATGTTTAGTACTATCATATTTTATGGGGGTGTTTGCAACAATTTGAAAATGCCTTGTATTTTGTTATAAAAACGGTTCTATAAAGAAAGTCCCATTTTAACGAGAATTTGAGGTTAAGGTGCGATAGTGGTTCCTTCATATGTGGATATGTCAGGACAAGACCAGGGTCCAAAGGTCATTAGGTCATGTTGTACGTGTATTATGTGTTCCAGTGTGGGTTAGATTTTTGTTTTTTCAGGTCTTCTTTCTCGAAAGTTGAAGTGCGATGGGGTTTAAGGTTGCAACATGGTCCCTTCATAATGTGTCTATGTCAAAGGTATTGACCAAGGCAACAGACATCTGAGTCCATGTTCCAGACTGCCATCATGCAAGGGATGACGCATGTTGACTTGCAGTATTTTTGTTAATTTATAATATAATGCACAAATCTTGTTGCATATCAGTCATGCGGCGCTCCAGGGGGCGGAGGGGTCACGCGCCCTCCCCGTTAAAAGTCTGCAAACTTCTTGAAAATCGCCCATTTTGGCTATTAGGGCACAGTTATAGACTTTCAGCCCCCCCGGTAAATTTTGACATTTTTTCCAAATCCTGGATCCACCATTGCATAGGCTGTTCAAAGATACTGAAACTGCTCTAGTATGCAATGACATATTGTTATGTGTGATTTTTTTTCATGTTTCAATACCATCATACCTCCTCCTGGTCAAATTTTCTCATACAAGGTCGAGGTCAACTGAGATCAAATTGTAACTAGGGTTGTCGGTTTACTTTTTAGGTAGTGAAATCTAATGCGACAATCTATGGTCATTGTTGAAGTTTTTGAACTGCATATGTATAATTTCAAGGGCACATACCTTGTACGGTTCAAGGTGACCTTCTCAGGTCAAAGGTCATTCCAAGGTCAAGTTTTAAATACGGTGGTCAGTTAACCTTTTGGGAATTTAAAATCGCAATTGCAACCAATGGATCCCTTTGCCACGTTCATATGTTTAATGAGGGGCAGGGTCGCATACTTGAGGATAACAAGGTCATAATAGTACAAACATTTAGGAGCACTGCCTAGAAAGCTACACTTTGTTCGAGAACTGGCCTTTTCTGCATATCACTCACTATATTATAGGACAACTTCACAAGGATCCGGGCAAGGATTGGATAAAACTCCACTCACGAAGATTGGTTATTTTGTAATATTTTTATTTTTTTCAGTTTTTTAATTTTTTGTTTTTTATTTAAATGCACATTTTCCCAAATCTGTTTCACTTATACAGCATAATGGAGCGGCTTATCAGTGCTTCCCCCGATAAAATCTTTATAAAATGTAAATGGTAACGTTCTTAAGTGGTTACCCAAACTTAACGTGATTCCGATGTTTTTCTCTACACCGTAATACCAAAATTAAAAATTAAAAATATTAAAGCAACAACAGCACATTTTTGAAGATCGCCTCCATTTTATAAAATTAGAGAATTTTTTAAATATAATTCTTTTTGTATTTGGTTTTTGTTTGTTTTAGGTTGTTTTTTTGTTTTAAAAGTTCGTATTTGTCATCAAAGAAGCGATTTTGTATTAGAATCGGGATCCCTGATATGGCGGAGCTGGAAAAACCAAATTTACTCCGTCCATGATGAATAGTGTCACCACGCGGCTCACGAAAATGATCTCTCTGACTTGCCTGAACGACGACTGGAAGCAACTCCGTTGAGAAAGCATATGAAACAAAAGTGGGCGCAGGGGGTAAGCGAATTCCAAATTCCAGTCTAGGGTCCTACATATAGAATGTGCATAGCTAAATTGGGGAGGGATACAACAGCAGCCGTTTAAGAGTGTATTGGATGAGGCTGGGTACATCTCCGATAGAATCTAATACTAATAAAGGTCCCGGAGGGATTACTAAATGCTCAACTCCAAGCCTTATGCGACACAGAAAGTTTTGAGCTATACCATTCCTGTAGTTGTTCTAGCATTACCACCGCAACTGTGCAAATCTCAAATTATCTGAAATTGGGGCGCTCTTCACAAAATGTGCTGTTATTGCTTTAAGCTGGATTGCTTGCCTTTTCTATTCGGGATAAGTATGTAGGTCCCCTGACATGTTTAGGCTTTGTGCCATTTGCAAGTACATATTGACGTGTGTGTACTGTGGTAGAGTAATAGATGTTTTTGCTGTAGGCTAAGTAGGTGTTTGTGTGCTTTGAGGTTCCAATGATGTTATGTAGACTTACAAGGGGTGACTTGGAACCGACCCTATGTATCATGGGTAATGCCAATTTTTCAACCGTGACCAAGTATATCGTCTAGGACCAAAACTTCAGCCCACATACTCTACCCATTCTGGTTTTTGCGATTTCTACATGGCACTTTTCATTGGTGATCACCTATATTGATATAGATTTTAGCAAGTGGAATAACCTTTGTCCGCTTTGTAAATTTTGAAAGGACCCAAAACTAACATAAGGTATCGCACATCACCCAAGTAAGAGTTGAATGTGTAATCTGCCAAAATTTGGTTGTATCTTGTACCACTAACCCCAAACTATCCCCAAAATCCCTAACTTCCTAATAATCCAAAATTCTTACTTTTTGGGTGCAAAGTTATATGGATTTTCCCTATAACCACTTTGCCTGTGGAAATTGAACAAATTTTGGCGGACTCATAGACTTTATGAGCGTCTTGTGACTCATATAGGTGTGTTAGGACTAGTGTGGTGTCAGTTAAAAGAAGATCCATAGTCCATCCACTGGTTATCAATCATATCAATTCCAAAGGGTTGTAACTACCCCTTGGTACACCGGGTTACACAACAAATGCTTGTAAAACATGGTGTACAGTAGGGAAGAAGTTCTAATTGCACAGGTGTTACGGAGTAACCCCTTAGTAATATATATAACAAGCTTAAAAGTAATAAGTACTTTAAAATATCTATTTTATGTACTTTCTTTGTATTTCAGTACTGAATTCCCATACTTGATTTTTTCACAGAAATTCAAGGGTGTTCTTATAAGCCCCCGTGTCAAAATGGAATGATCCAAGTTCTATACTACCTCAAAGCTTCTGTTTTATCAATTACCAGGTAGAAATAATAGACTGACATTAATTATTAAGGCTTTTGTGCAAAAGAGAGGTAAATCACCATCATCTTACGAACATGGACATTTTTCCTTATTTGAAAGAGCATAATCTTACAGATTGGATCTCGGAAACCAAAGAGCTCCATGATTTTTATTTCTGTTTTGTAATTAGTTTGGACAGAACCCTTACTGTTTAAATGAAAAAGAAAAAAAGATGGACAGTTTCATTTTTCTTGAAAATTGGCTTAAATGTAGCTTTTTTGCAATTTTTGATCAAAGTCAAAATTAGATACTCCCTGTCAAAAATGGAATAAACCCAATGATATATCTCTCTTTTGATTTTATATCTTGAAGAAAGATATTGACTTACTCTGGCTAATATCTTTATGGTTTACAATTATGCGTCCTTCTTTTAATGTCCTGAAATGCCATGATATTGGGATTTACACCATGAAAAAGGGGTCATCGGCCCTATTAGGGGGTCTTGAAGCTCACAGCATGGGGGGTCCCCCCCCCCCCCCCCCATTGATTTTTTAATATTTGTGGATATGCATACTTTGGACACTTACTAAACTTAAAAACCTTAATGAAATCTGTTGACCCTCATTATCCACGTCCTGCCTGCGTTATTCAGAATGGTTTACTTAAGATATGGGTTTGATTGCTAAAATTTTCAGGACGACATGAGGAGAAATTCCGCCTTTCATCCGATAGCTCAACCGAGATTATTCCTCCGTTTGTAATATGCACAGAATTTTCTGAGTGTCAAGACTTCAATGGATTATAGAGCATAAGCAGTCAGGCATAATTTAATCCTTTGAAGTTTGGATGACAGGCAATGTTAATATTAACAGAAGGAACAGAATGACCAAATGTATGTTCCCTTAAGACCGATCCGCACAGCACCTTCAATTTTAAGTAGTCTATACTGATGTCATATGCAGGCCAGAACTGGAAAATTAATTTTCCAGGAAAAGCAAATATCGGTGTCATGGAAAGTATGGCCCCAAATCCCTACTTTTTTAATATTTTGTTTGAAAAGAAGAATTACATTACCATTCAAAACGGAATTTTGCCAGGAAGGAGCTTTCACGATCTGCTTGCATCCGTTGCATGATAGGGTTAAAATTATTACCATAAAGCATGGAAAAACAAGCTTCCAAATGAATAAAATCTGTTTTGGGGCTGACATTTCGTGTATTGTAAAATTTCTGTGAAATAAAAATGGAAAATCTTAGCAAAATTGGCTCTAATAACATTTTCGTTATAAAATAAAAAAGTAAAAAACACCAAAAAACACTTTTTAAAAAAAAAAAGCAATTGGAATGAATGGTCTATTTTATTTTTAAGGTACATTTCATGAGGACAGCCCATTCTGTTTTATTCAACGGTTCTAGGTATCATGGTGAATAGCTTTTGCACAAACTTTATGATTCTTGATCTTGAGGTTTGTTGTTATAAAGCAATTGTTCTCCAACTGGCCGATGGGCCTTGTGCCGTATTCTGTCGTATTTACAAAACTTACCCAAGATGCAATTTAAGAATTAAGAATAGGTACACGTTTTGCTAAGCGCTAAACGTAAGATTAAAAAAATCTCAACTCTTTAGGTTAAGTAGTTTTTTGGTGCCAGTGGACGAAATGTGGATCACAAAATGTCCATTTAAGCACCAAACCCCACTATATTGTTTAGAAACAGATTGTACAATATTGGCCAATCAGAATCCATATAAATATCCATTATATGCAAATTTTCCAGAATGAAATTAATACCCAAAGGGGAAGTGATATTGCCATCAGTTTGGTTTTGTAATACAGACCGTTTTACTCAAGGTACAAAAAAAACACCTGAAATCTGCATGGTTGCATTGTACACACTTTATTATAATTTGACTTCTGCATTTTAATGAGGGCAAACTTAGGCATGCGCCATTAGACATTAGGGATTCATAAGTTTTTAAAATAAAATGACACCAGTGCTACGTTTAACACAAACTCTATAAACTAATGCCTGCTAAATTACTATCGCCAAAAAATTTATTTACTATTTTCATTGAACAAGAGAAAATAAAGCCTATGCACCCTTCCCCTCTAGGTTAAATGATAAATACCTTTACACATTAGAGGTGCGATAGTTGGCAAAAACTTGGAAAGTTTCCTATAGAAATTCTATATGATATCCAAAAAGAGAACAAATTTAGACTATATAAATGTAGACTATCAAATATAAGAATCTTTTGGAAGGTTGTATGATCATCAGAAGAGGGTTACCTACTACAATTAAACACCTTCCCCCGTTGTATGCAAAATACATGGCCAAAAGTTGGTATTTACAACTTATTTATATTTTAACAATGCCCTCTTTGTCTTTTTTCCCTAGCAAACGAATGAGGCATTCTGTTTGGGCATTAAACTATCTCACTAAAATCACTACTGATAATACCTGAAAGTGTTATTGATTATAACAAAGTCCAATAAAGCATAATCTTGATCTAATCATCCCCTTAATTCTGTTAAAAACAGGGATAGCCTGGGTATTTATAGCAGCCGCGGTGATGAAAACATAGTAAAATTCCAAACTCCATTCGCGGTCCGGTACGGCTGCAAATCATACAAAGCGTGCCGTGTGCTCAAACCATTCGGAATATCATTCCAGCTTTCCGTTACGACTGCTGAATTCTGCAAACTTCTTCTGCGGGACTTGGCCAATCCGTCCATTTTCAGGTATGTGCACTTTTCAATTTGCCATACCAGGCAGTAATTAAAGGTATTCTATCCACGATTCAATCTGTGCAAAAAATTTCGTACTTCGTCGATATGCCTAACCTAGAAACAATTTCCGTTTTCTTTCAATCGAAAATCCTATGGTCCATAATATAATGTTGCTGTGGAGGGGGGGGGGGTTCCCAATACTCCCGCCAGCGAATCCTGTTTTGCATTCCCACATATGCCGGTACCCCATTTCACTCCTGGGTGGGAGAGAGGAGAGAGGCAGAGCACAGGTAAAGTGCCTCCTTGACCAAGTGCACATCACATAGGCGACAGCGGGGGCTGAACCCACAACCTTATTGCTTATGAGGCGAGCGATGATCCGCTGCACCACATGTTCCGCGCAACAACTGTGCAAAATCACAAATTTTGAAAATTGGGCGGGATTTTCAAAAATGTGCTGTTTCTGCCTTAACAAATGATTTAACTTTTAGGCCAGGCAATAAAGATCAGGGATTCTCAACTGTTATTATAAAAAAATCTGGTAGCAAAACTTTGAAAAATCCTCCTTAAATCTCAGCATTTTGGAAAATTGAGGGAGTGTGTGTTGTATATGGTATTATACCATACCAAGCTGCAGCCTCTATACCTTCTTGAAAAATAAATACCAAGGTCCTTGTAGATTGGCCAATCATAAACCCTGCTTCACAGCGCAGCTATGATCAGATATTAGTGTCTTTTAGGTAACGTCCGAATCATTTGCAAAATCAATTGTTATAAAATCAATGGAATTTTGAAAGCAGTTTTGATTAAAAATAAAAGTTAAATACACAAACCATGTAAAAATAATTTGCCCTATTGTTCTGCTCAAGGTATGCAGTAATCATTGAATCAAACTAAATTAAGTAATCAGTTAATCAAGGTAATGACAGTAATTAGTGAACCAAGGTTTTACTAGTACTACAAGGTAATGAAATAATCAGTGAACAGTCAAGTAAAATTTAAACTGTTCATCTAAATTGATACAATGTTAATCTGTTTTCAAATGTACTGTAAAAAAAGACTCCAAGTTTTCTGGACAGAATTTACAACAAAATTTTAAATTAAAAAAATTTTAATACCTCTTCACTTTTTAGGAGGGATTCATGGTGGGACTGGCCGAACTAACCAATCTTCTCATAGAAGAGAAACGAGTAACCAAGGCAGCTTTGCATCTTCTCTTATAAACGGAGGCAAGTTTCCGTAACTGGACCTTAGGCAGAGATGCCCCACAACTTGTCACTGATGATGTTGTTCATTTGATTTCATCAAAAGTGCAAGGTTTGTGTAGCTGATCAATATAAGGGCCTTGCTTGCTATTGATTTTGAGGACGGTCCAGATAAGATTGCAAGAGGGTGGGAATCTCAACAATTTGTAGCATTCAATAAATAAAACCAATATGTAATGTTATGCAAAGAGGTTAACACTTGTTTTTGGGTCAGCATAGTATTCATACAAGTGTCGTTTTTTGCATCTATACAATCTGAAAAAAAAAAAAAACGGTTTTGAAACACTTAGACTGATTTTTGGAAAAAGGTTTCACCTCCTCCCATCCAAATGTTGACTGAGGTATCTTCATCAGCAGCAGTCTTGCCTAGGTTTCCCCAACATTGATGGAGGTTGGGGAAGGATATGTTGAAGGGCAGGGTGGGGGCTTTTCAATCGCAGTGATAACAGGAGCATGTAGGTTATTAAAGGGACATAATTGCATGAAAAAAATTAACATAATTTGTTTGAACAGGACTACCTTAAATCACTTCCAAGAATTTGAAAACATTTGGGATGTTACATCTGAGTATTAAAAATAGTAAAAACAGGAAGAGTTGGGGGGGGGGGGGTGGCAGTTGGTGGCAAATTTCTGGAACAAGGATGCTGACATACTGCCAGCACTTAACAAAAATTGAAAAAAGCGTGGTTGTCATTCAGCTCACAGACCATTTTCTATTGTATATGTGCTATCCCGGCTAATACATCTAACACTTGCCAGATCAATATATTAATACAAGGCTAAAGGTCCAATGCCACTGTTCCCGGTCTGAATGCTTTTCAATTGTGTCGCAAAACTGCGAGATACACTGTAAATTCTGTCAGGGATGGGAACACACCTTGCTTTTCTGTTCAGAAAATTGCCCCAAACTGCCCCCTCCCCCTCCCCTGGAACTCTTGTCTGTTTTTTACTGTTTTTAAAGAATGTAAAATCCACAATTGTTTTTAAACTCGTGAAGTGATTAAGTAAGGGTCTGTTCATTATGCAATTTTTTTAAGGCCATTTTATGTCCCTTTAACTATGGGGCTGGGTGAACAACGAGCAATGGTGGTCGTGTTCCAGCTATGTTTTTCCAAGATTGTAGGTTGGAAATATAAACACCACAAATCCAAGTTATGTGTTGCGTGTTATATGCCTTTGTAAGCCAAGACTAACAATGATTTTGCAGAGAGACAGCAAAATCCTGGGGGTTCAACTAATTCCTTCTTACTAATTGCAGTGTTTTTTCCAAGCGACTCTTACCTTAGTCTTAGGGGGTTGCAAGAGGAATATCCAGCTAAAGGAATGAGTTGTATATGGGTTTGTAGACTTGGAGTAAGGCATTTGATAGGGTACCGAGAAAGTGATGAAGTGGGCGATGAGGAGGGGAAAGAGAGAGATATACCAGAATTAGTGGTTTAGAGCAGTGATGAGTTTGTATTGAAGGAGCTAAAAAAAGGTAGCGTGGGGTCTGTTCTGTTCCGATGATTTTTGAGGTGCTGCTTCAAGGTTTCTGTACTTTCGCCCATTGATTTTTGTAAAATGTTATTGATGTGAGTCATGGAAGAATGCAAAAGAAGGTTTGTTGAGTGAGTGTTGTACGCCGCTGACTTTGGTTTTAATGAGCAAGACAATGGTAGAGGATTGAGGGAGAAGTTTTGGAATGGAAGAAGGCTTTTGAGAGTAAGGGTTTTAAGGTAAACCTTGGGAAGACATAAAGTGATGGTGGGGGTGGAGATGGAGGTTGTAGTGAGTAAGAGATCCATGTGGTGTGTGTGGAAGAAGTAAAAGCAAATTCAGTTTGGTGTGAAAATGTGGGAAATGATCCATGGGAGATGCACCAAGATGAAGAGAGGGACCCCTAGTTTGGCAAAAGATTTTGTGGCAGAAGAGGTGAGAAGGGAGCTGGAGGGATGGTGGAACAGGAGGAAAAGTTGTGTGATGAGCTGGAGTCAGTGAAGGAGTTCACTTACCTAGGGGATAAGGTTATGGGTAGTGGATTCGAGGTGGCTGTTACAGCTAATGAGGTATGGATGGGTGAAGTTTAGGGCATGTGGGGAGTTTTTTGCAAGGGAAAAGATCTGGGATTGAACGGTGTCTTAGGCGAAAATGAGTTGTGATTCTTAGGACAGAGATGATCAATGATGTAGAGCGATGTGTGGTGTGAAGATGATGGACAGGAGACTAGATTTGATGCAGATGTTGGTTTGGATGAGGCAGTGGACGGTTGGCGAAGGCGAATAGTGTACGTTGGTATGGGCAGTGTTGAGAGGGATAACAAGGCATGTGTTAGAAGGCTTTGAGTTCGAGGTGGGAGGGTTTAGGAGGAGGGGACGTCCAAATAAGACATGAAGAAGCAAGTGGAGGAGGAGAGTAGGAGTGTTGGGTTGAGATGGGGATGCATTGAATCTGTGTAATGGAAGGCAGGAGTAAGGGCGGTTGCTGCGAATGTGAGGTGAATTCGCCACCCACCAGTGAAGGGATAAAACCGGATTTAAAATATAATGGAAATCTTGCCCCAAAGGGTTCACCCTGACTTTTGGACTCATACTTTTTTACCCCTTGCTCAATTAACCTCATACTCAGTCAGAAGACTCACTTGCCCGACTCATATGGGGTGTACACAGATTGACTTTTGATAACCCCATGTGACTTTGACCCCATCAACACCACAATGGCAACGATCACTAGCTTCGGGTAACACTGTGTATTTTTCCTTTTTATGATTTTGTTACATCAAAATTGGAGTTTCCATAACCTGAACCCAGCTGACACACTTTTGTGACACATTTTTATTTTTTTGTTTACACTTTGTGACATGCATGATTGTGTGCTTTATTCCATGAGGGTTTCCGAATTAATCAGTGGTCAATGGGTGATGTTATGAAACTTCCCATAAAAATAAGTGTGTGTGAATGGATGGGTTTATAAGCCAATCTGACATTGTTTTTTGATGCAGAAACTGAAGACCCTCAACCTATCTGACTGTAAACGGATTTCCAATCGATCTGTGCACACTAGCGCAGTGTTTGCAGCATGCTGGGGTCCTTGATCCTCAGCAAACCCTTGTAGATAGACAGGTAAATAACCTTTCAACAAAAAAGCTGTATTATCACATCAGTAAAGTTTCTCAAGCAGTGTAAGCGTAAATGTGCAACGAGAGATTTTGAGGCCTCCAAATATTGTGTCTGATAGTAATTCTATATAAAGACACTCAATAGCTTTCTTAACCTTGCATTCTGGCTACGAATAATCTTCAAGCAAGTTTAGCACATTTTTTTGAAGAGGCGCCCCCCAATTTTATTTCAAATTGGGAGATTTTTACACGTTGCATTGGTACCTGGCTAGTAAACCACACCTGTGATGGGGTGAATCCTTTCGAAAATGTCTGGGTCACACGAATGAATTTTGTACCAGAATAATTATTATCCATTAGGAGTTGACTACAGGCCTTTTCGTTCACTACTAATCTGCAGGTTTTTGGGATCGCTATTTCTTGAGAGCTCCAGGAGCACAATTAAGTAATTAAGATAAGACTACTACCCCGCCCTGTTTTATTATTGCCACCGGCTCACCCACCGACAGTCAATTCAGTCAAGAGTGTCCAGGGATGTGTGTCAATGCGGCAATGAACTGGGCATTGCTAACGACCTTCAAAAGAGCAGAGCAGTGTCACTGGTTCGTGTGAAACATCAGCTTGTATTTAATACAAAAATAAAGTCCTGACTTTGATATCGTTGTAACATCGAAGCGAATTTTTTCAATTATGAGGGCACCGCCCTACTATTGCTTTCGTCTTCGTACGAGTTCTTATATAGTTGTGCATTTTGTTTACTTTACTTATTTGTTTAGGCTATGACCACGCAAATTGCCCAGGACTTTGTAGGGTGAGGAACGGGATGTAGAAGGAGAAGTGATATGAATTTGAATATATGGCAATATATCGGAAATCTGAAGACATGGAAAAAACCTCTTGCATTCTTAAGTGATTTGCGAGAGATCTTTTCGCAGAGAAAGTGTTTTGAAGAAGGAATAATATCTGCGTAAGTTTGTGTGAGCTCCGAGTGTTACCGATTTCGCGAGATTGTGTCAACGCAGGTCAAGTGGCTAGATTTTCCTGTTTCGGCTTCCCTTACTTGGTGCAGGGGTGTACTTTTTAATTAGTGAAATGGCTGAGGCAATCTCTAATAGGCTACTTGTTAGGTTTTTGAATTCTGCTACTGTTTGTAATATATTGATATATACACCTTTTTATATATATAAGGGAATATAGAGATATTTGTGATGGAGAATACGTATGATTGATTTTGAAGAAGACATCCTTGCTTGGGTTGTCGCCTTGCGACCCCGAAACCTAATTTAAAAAGTCGCACATCTTACGTCATAGCTCTTTTGCGAGATGTCCACGTTGGATGAATCGAGTACTAATCCCAAAACATTATGCTCAATTGTCCCATACCGCTGGTATAGTTTTAAGGCTTGTAACTTCATTACTGACGATGCATTCTTAAAATACCTCATCTACTGCGGTATGGGATATGGTGAAATCGATCTCATGATCTAATCTAGAAGATTAGCACCTCAATTTGTGACCACGTGTGCAAGAATCGTGTAATCACTAATATCCATAATCCAGTGTTTCAAGCTATGCCAATAACATTGGTAAACAGTGGGTGACATTACGATGTGTACACGCAATCTGAAACCGTATCTACTGTGTTTGTGGGAATTAGGGTGAAATGTTAATAAATCCTTTTCCAATCTCCAATTTTATGGGCACTTAAAGCACTAAAAAGGGCTTCCGTGCTATGTTGTTTATTGCAATTCCCTATCTAATTGGCAATGTTTAAGCCTACGTTCTAACTAATAGAAAAAAAATAAATAATTTGCTTTTGCTGTGGTTAGTTAGTTTTAACCAAGAAAACGTTGTAAATTGAAAAATTAGGCCAATTTGATATCTAACCTGACATGTCATTTATTTGTTAGGTATTGGATGACCATGTCCGTGTAGATTGAAAATTGTGACTGAGAATTAGCTATAACTGATCATTTTGAGATATGGGCCTTTACGTCACAAAAAGTTTTTTTTTGGAGTCAGTAAAATTTCGAAATATCATATTTCCCACCCTATTTTCATACTTCCCTCAACTTATGACGTCATGTAGTGACTTCATATTGCGAATTTTGGTACTCATTTGATGCCAATAGACAATGAGTAACTAGCTATCGCGTGTACCCCTTTATATGAATTAGAGGCCCCTTAAGGAAAATATATTGCGAATTTGGTACCAAATTTGATGCCAATGAAATGAGTAACCTCTAAGCTATCGCGCGTGGTAACCCAATTTATAGGAATTACATGCCCCATAAGGAAAATCGGGGGGGGGGGGGGGGGGGGGGGGTGGCGTTCGGGACTTTTCGCGAGATGGGGGCCGTGCGCGTACGTGTATACATGTGTTGCGATTTGGGTATTTGGGTTTATTGTCCTGTTTGTTGTGTGTAAATGAATGTGAGATTTGAATACGTTACGTGTGTATATTTTGGTTAATAATAGCCATTCTATTGTTTTAATTAATAATTTAGCATATTTTAAAAAGAACTGTATGTAACTTCTTAATATTAAAGCACTCACTTTCAACGATTTCCTGTTTTTTTTAAACCTGAAAATAATAATAATGAATAATTTGTATTGGATCGGTTGATTCATAATTAAATCAGCTTTACTTGTAATATTGTAACGATTAATTTTTTTTTTTTTTTTTTTTTTAATTTACATAATTTTTATCATATTGTTTTTTCTGTATTCTATGATGAACAAATAAATATTGATTGATTGATAATTCAATTCCATTACAAACGAATGGGGAAATACAGGGTCCGGAAACGGGCACCACAAATTCTAAAAAGTATCCAGCACCCAATTTATTGTTATTATATTAATTTGTCTTATATTCTTCAAGGCCCTACATTGTTTTCTAATCAGAAAATCGAAAAAAAAAATCATTCAACATCTGATGTTTCCATGTCTATGACAAGTTCATGTGGTCCTAACATACCCTTCAAGTGATAAGACCGAAAGCAACTTAATAAGGCCAAAAATTTGATATTTTAGTCATTACTGTCCGCCGCGCACGTACCCGTCCTACAACACGTCATTAACTGGAGATTTGTTTATCTTTGAACCCTGCTTTTGTCTCATTTCTGTCCAATTTTTCATTGAAGATAATTTATGACCTTGGATCACTGTGATCGTGCCTTTAACTCATAAAAGCCATTGGTGTTAAACTGTATATTTGCATCACTTGTGAAAAAGCGGGCAAAAATGGCTACTTTTCAGTCCAATTGGCACCCCCTAATTTCTAAACCGATCACTATTTCTATTTTTTTCTTCACTATAGTTAAACTGTTCAAATTTTTGCAGAATTATTCCAATGGAAATGCATTTTCTTGATTGTAGGTCGCCAGGAGCACCCCATCCACTAATGTGTGTAAACACCTTATCCATTTGAGTGGCTAGGAATGTAAACTATAGAAGTGCGACTTCCGTCATTGATCTTGTAACTTGTAATTTTACAGTATTATACTCAGCATTCATTCTCCACTAAATAGGCCTCCGTAAAGTATAATTTATAGGCCCTATTAAAGATGGTCGAAATTATAAGCATGTTTGCTAGGCCCGGTTGCTAGTGGGGTGTGGTCATCCGTGCTTTTTTCTCCCTACATTTCCCAAGCTCTTTAATACCTCACCGAATACACACATTTCCAGATTTTAATTTAAATTAACTGTTAGAGTTACTTATAATATTTACCTATTTTGGGGTGGTTGGCAAATTCCTTATAAATTATTTGTAAATTTACAATATATTTAATATTTACTGTGTCCCGAGCCCTGGTTGAAGTAGGCCTACAATTTAGTTCATAAGGTATCCTTTTGTAAACTTTTGCCTCAAAGCCTCATTTTAGCCAAATTCGGCTCCAATCCGGCAAATTTCACAAAATTTCAGTTCCTAAACCCCTACCGACCATTTGGGACCCAAATTAAGTTCCCCCCCAGTCAAACCCAATTCGGCAATCGGGAGTCCGCACATCCCTACCTGAAAAAAAATATAGCCACTCCGACCGCGCAATCGATCTGCATTTTAACTGACATTCACAAAATCCCCCCCCCTCCATCGCCAAGATGGCCCGAATAAGGTCCGGAATGAACCAACCACCCCCAACCCCTCCGGCAATCAGCGAAGCCGGAACGCGAAATTCGAGTTTTTTGTCTTAATTTTCTGCATGCTTATTAACAGGGAAACAACTCAAGAAATGATCATTCCATGATAACAGAAAATGATTCTTGATCCAATTATTCTTGGATCTGATAGAAGTGTGAAACAGCAATGTACAAACAAGTGGGGGGTAACAACACTCTCCTTTACCACACATGTATTGAATCTTTTAATAATAAAAATTGTATAGTCTCAAAATACTGGCAGAACATGTCTACTCTATTAAATGTACTAAATATGCCCCTCGCAGGATATTTGACATATCTCCTCTTAAGCATAAAAAACTGTTAAACTCGGCAACCAATAATATTTGCCAAAGGTGAATATGAACTAATATTAACCTTGAGTGAAGGATACTTACCATTAGCCAATACCGTGTTGTATGAATCTTTAAGGACAAACAAATCCGTGGTTTGTGGCAGCATTTACTGCACTAATCTTGCATGTAACCAAATAGAAAGAAAGCCAAATTGTTGGGGTCTTATGCTTGTACATTTTATCCTAACTTCAATTTTACCTTACACACTAAACCCAATCTCATAGATCTTATCATGATGGCAGTACAGGAGTAAATGTTTTTGAGCCATATAGGATTTTTACATAACCAAAGAACCTTTTTCTGTTTGGACCTAGAATCGTCACAGGGTGGCATCACAGTGCAGAGGTGAAACATCTCTGCATGCAAAAATGTCATGCAAAATTGGCGGTTTTTCAGCAAATATTAGAAATTAAAACCATAATACAAACCCATTTTCGAACGTGACCTAGATTTGCACAAAGTATAATAATGCTCTATTTTTAAAAGCATGGTCTCTTTTTAGAAAATTGGTCCAGTGTTGACTACATAGCATTTTAAAATATTTTTGAGCCAATAGCGCAATAGCATTTTTTTCAGAAGAGAAAATTTGCCTATATTTGACCTTTGACCTATAACGAAAGACCCATTTCCGGATTTTTGATATGCTTCTAGTATC
>JAMKCH010064765.1:0-27929 GCA_023653785.1 Ophioderma brevispina | reverse complement strand
CCTCTGCTAGTAACATACTATTAAAGAACCACCTGTCCAGCACTCTTATGGTAAGCACAAATGCCCACTTATGGCCCAGTATGCCCGTTTGACCCCAATGACCCTACTGACCTTTGACCCCAACATCAAAACATTCTTCCAAGTTGAGATATATAGCCAACCCCAAACTTGCTCAAGACTACCCACGGCCAAGACCCATGGCTATATGTCAATTGACCCGTAATGACCCTACATGACATGACCCCAAACTATGCTCCCTACCATCCCAATTGATGGATTTCTGAATCATTGATGCACTCGTTTTTTATTCACGTAGTAAAATGTAAAATTAAAAAAACCAAAACACGGGGGGGGGGGGCACTTTGTCTCAAAAGTGATATGATTGCGGAACACGAAAACGCGTAAAACAGGGTATCTGTTTTCCAACAGCGATGTACGGGTGTACATTGATTAGGGTTCAAAAACATCAGATATGTGGAAAAAAGGGTATGTTTTTTTTTTAAATCCTGAAATTGTGAGATTCGTGTAATACACTCACATTAAGCAGATATCAAAAATATTGTAAAGCAAAGCAAGCAAGATAATAAAGGTAGATTATGACAGAATGCATTGCTTACTTGTTTCGGGCAGCAAACTTACAGAAATACTTCTTTAGTGTAGCAAAATTCAGACCAAATACTTGTTTAGGGTATATTTTTAGTCGGTGAAAATACTTTTTTAGGTGCAATTTTGGAAGTCCATTTTCACAGGCATCATATCCAAGCTGTGAATACAAGTGCCCCCCCCCCCGGGACTTCACTAAATTATCGCTTATCACGTTTGCAACAAGGTGTCATTTGTGGCTTTTGCCATGATGGATACACCCGAATCCATCCTCCTTTTACCTGTGCCGCTGCCAGGATTATTAAGGACCTATATTTTAGGTCTAATCTTATAGATTCATGTTTGAAAAAATGCACAAGGACGAAACCAAATCTATACGACAATTATCTGTGTTGAATCCAGATAATTCCAAATGACAATAGCAAAAGCAAATCATGTATATGCTGAATGATTCTTAAACAATTATTGTCCATTATTTACCAGGAAAAACTAAAATTATTGCTATTCAAATATAATTACGCTTTTCTTAGAACAGGCCTATCTGTACATTTCCACATCTTGGTAAGAACTCATTAACTAATAGACCAAATTTTACAACATTAAATCAACACATTAAAGGGGGCTTTCGTGATCCACGACCTCGTCCCCGACTACCTAAACGAGTGCATCAATGATGGCAGTAATCCATCAATTGGGATGGGTAGGGAATGCGTAGTTGAGTCCATGTAGGTCATCACATATGTCAATTGACATATAGCCCATGGGTCGTTTGGCCAGTGGTTATCTTGAGCAAGATTGGTGGCATAACAACTTAAACTTGGAAGAAGTTTTGATATTTTGGGTCAAAGTCGAGTAGTGGTCATTGGAAGGTCAACAGGAAGGGCATATGGCCATACGAGGGCATTCTGTGCATACCATAGAGAAAAATGGAAAAGAAAAAAAAAAAAAAGAGTTCTGGACCGGTGGTTTCTCTTTAATATTATTTTAACTAGCGTCCTTGGATTTGGCGTATCACTGTTTTGCGATCACCTGAATTGAATTACCATCGGTTTGCCGTGCCTTTGACCTTTAATGAACCCTGATGACCTTGGTCATTACCTTTAAGTTTTTGTCATCAACAATGCGACCCCCCCACCAAGTGTTCGCCTGGATACACCAAGTTTACCCCATTGACCTTTCATGGCCCCTGTGACCTTGTTGTGACTAACTCTACCACCATACCAAACTCATATCCATACACAAAGAATGGTCCAGTAACCCAATAACGACCCCTGGATTAACCTTTGACCCCAAATGACCCATTGAAAACTGACCACCAAACGCGTACAGCGAAATCTTTACCACCATCCCAACACTCATATCCATACGTAACAGCACGGCCCAGCTACTAAAAATACCCCGAATGACCTTGACCCCCAAATGGACCCCTCTAAAACGTGACCACAAAACTATACCAAAAATCTACCACCATACCAAACTAATATCCATAACGTCCAAGCACAGCCACGTTACCTGATAACGACCCTGATTACCTTGACCCCAAATGACCCCTCAAAACACTGCCGCAAAAACTCGACGGCTAAACCTACCACAATATCAAAACTCATATCCAAACGTCAAAGCCAGCCCCATTCCCGATAACGACCCCTGGATGACCTTTGCAGATTTGATCTTGAATCCAGGGAGATTTTAATCCTTTGGAATCAGGGAGATTTTGATTAGAATCAAGGGATATTGTTAAAAATAGCGAGCAATTCAGTGTAATACCTCCTCAGGAGGGATCAGCCAATGGGATATTGTCTTAAAGATTCAATTGAAAACTTCCACCCTTTACGGAACTTTAGTCCATTGGATTTTTTTTAAAGAATGACATGAAAAAGTGTTTGAAGTAAAAGTCAACTTTAAGGTTCGAACTTGAACCAAAGCCACCTAATAGTTATGCACTGCATCATGAATAGAGCTCTTTAAAATAAAGCTGTTCCCGAAAAAAATTGACGGGCTCCGCCATATGCAGCCCAATTTAAGGAACTGTCAGTAGGAACTACGTACATATGGAGATTTTATAAAAAACATTATTGAAATGAAAAGTCGAAGAAAAAGTAAAGTAACTTAAAGGCTCCGAACTTGAAACACGGAGCCATCTACAAAATATGAACTGCACCATGAGATAGAGCTCTTAAAATTAAAGCTTCCCGAAAAAACTTTGACAGGGCTCCGCCGTCGGACAGACCCACGTTTAGGGACATGTCAGTGGGAACAAATTCCACAACCAGGCACTAAAAAATAATTAAACCTACAAACTTTGCACTATAGAAATTGTGGACAATCTTCAAAAAGGCAAACAGCCAAATTACAACAGGTTCATTATCTTGTAGGCCTATCCCTTTGCAACACTGGAGTTAATTTGTTAAAACGCTTTAAGGACAAGAGTAGCCTATAGCAGTAAATGGTTAAATATAAAAATATTGCTGTGCTGGTCCATCCGAAAGTTCGGGAGAAAAACTATTGTCCAGAACGAAACCAAAGACAATTATCTTTTTGCCAAAGAATGTATTACTTATTTCTTACTTGTTATACGTGTTATGTTTTCTCAACAACCAGTGTGCAAATTCCCTGTTAGCAAGCAAAATGCTACCCATTTTGTGATTAGAAGTTAAATGACTACACAAATTTTGGCTGTATAGCATTCTACCATGCTAAATATACAAAGGCTCCCATTAGATAATTGTACAAAAACAACTGCTATGAACAAATTCCGAAGGAATTGCACACTGCTCAACAAACACCACCATCATGTTCCATGACCCCTGAATGACCTTGGACCCCAAAATGACCCCGCAGAAAATGTGACCATAAAACTGTACGGGCGGAAAACTCTACACCTACCAAAACTCATATCCATACGTCAAAGCCGGCCAAGTTAACCGATAACGAACCCTCAAAAAATCGTGGACCACAAACCTCGGACGTTCTTGTCGGGGCTCTACCACCACACCAAAAATCTTATCCGTATGTAAAAGGACGTGTGAAAACATAGCCCGGACCAAACCCACAAGTGATTTTTTTAGTAATATAGATTTTTGAACAAAGGGGTCAAAGGTTAAATAGGGCCATTAGAGGTCAAAAGGGCACAGGGTATCAAAGGTCATTCTGCGCATACCAGTAAAGTCCTGGACCAGTGGTTCCTTAGTTTGTCATTAGATTTTATATTCAGAAGTTGTTTATTATGTATGATTGACAAAATGGGGGCAAAGGCCATATAGGGTCATTAGAGGCCACTCTATAATTAGCAATATGAGCCCCGGGGTCAGTGGTTCTTTGATACGGCTGTGAAGGTATCGGCAACAAATGATACACTTAAACAGTTTACATCAAACTCCAGGTTCCACGGCAATGTGTACAATGATCGTAATGCCAGCAAGTGATAACAATCGAGTAGGCATCTCTTTTACAGCAATACATTGACGCTGGTTGCACACGTAAAAGGAGCCAGAGGGGTCATGAAATACTGGTAGCAGAGCAATTGTCGGGTCTACGGGTTTTTGTTTTTTAAACTCTATGAATTTTCGTAGGTTTCACGGCCACTTTGAGGGAATATCCTCGATCAAAAATAGAGGATTATTATTGACAAATTTCGCAGACTCTTGTGAACAATTTTAGGATATTCCTAGTCAAAATGTAATGAATTTCTGGAGATGTGGTTCAAAGATTTCCACTTAGTTTTGATAGTGCTTACGCCATGATTTCAACATTTTCCGTTTTCAACGAAGCGGGATATAAAAAGGTTAAAAGTTCGAATGTTAGGCCAATCATGTAAGTGGAGCACCATCGACACAAAATATATAAAACCCGTTCAAAGGTAAGGCAAGCATGTTTGTCGTCCCAACTCGCAATAGAATATAGTATCCAGTGTAAGGGTTTTAAAAATATTCCGAAGTATGCCCACCGCTGGCGCAAGTGAATACCCTCTTTTGTTATCATATTTATAGGATCGCAAGTTATATCTAGAAAAAACCTAATAATTAATTAAGGCCTTCAACTTTCAAAGGACACTTATGAATACCAGAAGTTGCTTTTCAACAGTTTCAAGGTGCGTTTAAAAACTGTCAAGTAGTGGAACATCGTTTAGGGGAAACAGCACGTGGGCATGGATACAATGTCGCAGCCAGTCCCATGTATCAAACGCCATACAAGACTTAATGAAATTTAAACCAGATTAAGGTTTCTAGGGTACACCAAAAATTGTTTCTCAAAGACCTCCAAAAATATTATAAAACCCAATATACATAAACTAAAAAAATTCTAAACTTTGCCGTTCGAAACCAACAACCAACAAAGCCAAACTTTCATCCATCCTATACCAGAAACACTATGAATAGGCAGTATAAATGCCATTAATGGGGCAAAAAGGCTTGCATTCTGCAAAGGACGATACCCGATACCAAAATTGCTAAGGTACGGATTCTTAATAGTTTTTGGAGTTTTGCTTCACTAAAGTAGGCAAAGTGTACTTTTGCTGAAAATTCTTTGAGGGACTTGGTTGCAAAAACCCCGAGTTATTAAACATAAATCAAGTCTGATCTCAAGTAAACAACTTCTTTGTGGGTCTCTATAGCCTATAGTCGGGCGGACCTTCCTCCAGGGAAAATTGTTTACACTACATATATCAAGTCAAATGAACTCGCACTTGTGTTGACCTCATCCCTGGTCAGCCTTGGTAGATATGGTTAAAACGATCACCATTTAATTTGCCCGACGCACCCCAATAGAAACCGGGTAATAGGTGCACACATAAACCAATAGCATTCAGTAGAAAGACGGACAAGCACGGCAATCCCAAATGAGTCAAACTTGGCAAAAAGATACAAACGTCACCCAAACTGCCCCCGTCACTAAAATTCCAAAAAAAATAAAACCTACGGAGAAACGCCCCTTTACCTCCAGAACAATTTGCCGAATTTTCGGGGAAAACGGACCATAAAACGGCCGACTAATAGAGAGCGCAAATAAGAGCCGACATTTTTAAAACACGCCGCTCTCTATGACAATAATCCATCAATTCATGACGTGATGGATTAAAAATGTTGAGATTTTAATTTCATCTGAACCGTTAGCTCTAGAATCCACGTGCCCAATCTTACGTGCAAATGCGGCGCATCTGTAAAAAATTTCGCCCATTTTGTATTTGTCCGTAAATGGACAAAGAAATTACAGCCACAGTAGCTTAGGGACTGTGGAAATGCGCGATTGGTCATAACACAAACCGCAAGATGGGATCAGCATCCACAATTTTGAGAATAAGCCCTTCTCAGGGATATCTAGAGTGATCAGTGAATAAAACAGAAGGTGCTGAAATCAAGAAATGCCCTTTAACATTAATAACATGTACATTTTGTTGAAATATACTACATGGCCTAACTTACATATTTTAACAAAAATTTTATATTTTTTGATTATGTGAAATCTCTCGTTAGGCATTTCGTGATCCACAGCCTCAGTCCCGACTTACCTAAAAAAAGCTTGAGATTTTTATATCATCTGAACCATTTACATTGTAATCATGGTACCAAATCTTACGTGGTCAAATTCGGTCGTATCTGTAAGAAATTTGCAATTTTGTTAGTTTCCTGTCCGTACATGACATAAAATTATCACAATGGCCTATGGGGACCGTGGGAAACTAATTAGCATTTGCTCATAACACAAAACCGCGAAGTTGGGATCACCTAAACAATTGTGAATAAGCCTCTCTCAAGGATATCTAGGAAAAAATGAATAAAACAGCAGGTGCTGAATCACCAAATGGCACCTTAAGACCCCCATTTTCAGCATATTGTTCCCCAAAGACCCCATATTTTTTAAAAGTTACCAATGTCACCCAAAGACCTTTTTTTGTGGATGTTTGAAAATTTCACCCCAAATACCCCTACTTTTAGAAAATGTGACATCTAAGCAATTATCCCCCAAATAACTGTCTCTCACCCAAAGACCTTTGTTTTTTGCATGTCACCAAATGCCCTCTGGGTTTGAAATCACAAGCCTTGCAAGGCCCACATCCATTTCATAGTATGCCCCCAACATAACAGTAAGCACTTACACATTACCTTTGGCTGGGATAAACGGAAAGGGAGTCTTGCTTTTATACCTGGGCCAGGAACGTAGTGTTTTGAAAGGAAAAGGGTCACTCATGTAGGACTAACCCCTGTGTAAAACCCAGGTCCTAAAATGTTAGACTCCGCGTTGAGAATACAGCCATAGCTTTTTGTTACTCGTTATTGCGTACGCCATTTCTGTTAAATCCTATCCAATCTTGTCAAATGCCATTACTAGTCTACAGAATGATGTTCAAGGCCATAATTTTGTTTCTGTAATTCTTGCTACTGTCATAACTGTTGATTGACTTACTTCTTAATAATGGTAAATCCCCAGGTTTCGATTTACATAGATTTAAAAAATTATAGTTTTACTCATAGAGTGAGGAATAAAAATCAGACTATAAGCTTTAAGTATTTATTTTCTTATATTTGTAATATATCTTTTATAGGTAAAATTGTTTTGGGGCAGCCTGGAAAGCAGTGTTTATGTTTTTTTTTTGTTTTTTTTTTTTTTTTTTAATTTTTTATTTCTTCATGTTTTCTCTTTGCCCATAATAGTAATAAAAATACACCTTGCTTACACATTGATTAGGTTTGTTTCCTGTGTCCTGTGTGTGTCCATTTCATGTTGTGGTTGTCCTGTGTGTGTCTTTTAAGGTTGTGTCTTCTCCTTTGTAATTGATAAACCCTACATAAACTTGCTTTTATTGATGGTTTTTCCTGTAGTGTCATTTCATGTAGAGTCATATTCTGCTTAGTGAAGCCTTTACCACAGTGCTTACAATGATAGGTTTCTCACCTTTGTGTCATTTTCTCATGGTTTTTCGTGGCACAGATTTTAATGAAGGACTTGTTACAAAAATTTCACAGAAGGGGTTTCTCACCTGTGTGTGTCATTTCATGTTGGTTAACATCCTGCTTAGAGAAGAAACCTCTTCCACAGTACTTACACTTATAGGTTCTTCTCACCTGTGTGTGTCATTTCATGTCCGGTGTTTGTTGACTATATTGGCTGAAAGACTTGGTTACAAAATTTACACTGATGTGGGTTTCTCACCTGTGTGTGTCTTTCATGGTTGTTTCACATCCTGCTTAGAGAAGAAACTCTTTTTCTACATCTACTTACCCTTATGAAGGTTTTTCACTGTGTGTGTCATTTCATGCCGTGTCGTCGTGACTATAATTTTTTTGAAGGACTTTGTGCTCCAAATTTACACTGTAGGATACGCAACTTGGGTGTGTCATTTCATGTAGCTGCACCTGTCGCTTAGAGCTAAAATCTTTTACTGCAGTGCTTACATTGATGATGTTTTCTCACCTGTGTGTGTCATTTCAGGTCGCTTACAAATCATCATCTTTGCTAGTGAGGAAACACTTCCGCATTGTTTACATTGATGAGGTTGTCTCACCCTTGTGTGTCCATTTCATTTGCTGCAGTGTCCTTTGCTAATGAGACACACTACGGAGTATTTACATTGATAAGGTTTGTCTCACCTGTCTGTGTCAGTCATGCCGTGTCTTGGTGCGAGATTGACTGAGACTTGTTTACAAATTACATGATGAGGTTTCTCACCCATAAGGGGTACTTTCCTGGGTGTGGTGCTCTTGATTTATTCTTTGGGATTTGAATTTTACCACAATGTGTTTTTGGTTGCCACAAGACACCTTGGTTGCCTGGCCTGTCATTAGTCTCATATGATATTGTGCTGGGAACCATACAACGTTTTTTTTTGTCCATTCCATTATGCTTCAAGTTCTGGCATCCTGCTTGGTGGCAGATTAGGATTGTTATACCAGTAAGGTTTGATGCTCAGCTCATGATGGTGAATGTGGGATCTATAGCGAGGGATGTTGTCTATAAATCCTCCGTCTGCAGTCACTTTGCAAACTGGATCCCCTCACAGGCAAATCCCATTGTCCTTTTTGGGCTTATTTTGCCTCTTGGTTCTTCCTGAAAAATAAGATGATATGTACAAGTGAACATTATACGTGTGTAAGTTAAAAACTAAAATCAAAAGAAGCTAAATTTTTTGTTCTGCTTTGCTAGCTTGTACGTAGGCTTGGTGTTTGGTTCTTCTTATTGTGTGTGTGCACACACAAGTGCATGTATTTTGTGGTGTGGTGCTGCAATGGTGTGTACAACATTGCATGTGCATTTGTTTGGTGTTTTTGACAGGGCGGAAGGGTATGGTTTATAAATACTCAGTGCAGAACTTTGTCAGTTTGCAATGCGGCTGGTGTGGGTGAGTGCCATGGTGTGAGCCATGTAGGCTTATTGTTATTTTAAAGAGTATTTTTACTCTAGGAGATACTTTTGTAACAAAAGGTTTGACTAGAACCTTTTGCATCCTCTAAGGAGAACCTTTTGGCATCTGCAGACCATTATTCTCTTGAAATCTTTCAAAGAACATTTTGAAGGTTCACTAACAGATAGGTTCTTGAAAATTTTAGAAGCCATTTACATGAATGGCCTTTGTGCTTTAAAACTGGCCAAAGTTCTTCCAAAGGGCATCTGAAGAAACACCTTTTTAGTCCCATATCAAACGCATTAAGGGTATCGTTAAGGACAGATTTTGAGATCATCCTTTCTTGGAGTACACAATTTTGATATACTTTAATGGGTCAAAAGATGTTGGAACATAGAAAACTCTAGCACTAATATTAGCTAGTATTATAAAAGGCGGACTCCGTTCAAATATTGTTTTGTGTCCTACCGTGGAGGGGTCTTCTTTGAAAGCGGTACGGGGTAATAGTGGACAAAAGGGGCTATGTGTATATCAGCCGATGACGGTCATCATTTTTCACCCGCCCATTTGGTATAATATCGGGCCTTTTTTTTTTCTTGGCAATTGGTTTAAAGAACTAAGTTGCCATTTCCATGAAGTATATTTTTACAGTGGGCAATCATGTGTGAAGAATATATGCAAACCACAAGTGTGCCTCAAATACATTTTACACAATAGTTCCTGGCTCAGCTTCTAGGGTTTGTTTGCCCAAAACCCTCCACCAAGCATTTGGTGCAGCACCTACATGTCCATACCTCACAAAATGTCAATTATACGTAAAGTTTATTCACGATAATCATGAGCACATGTGTATATGTAGAGATCCATACCACTAATGATCTGGTCTGGCACCCTCTGCCAAAAGACTGTTTTTAGAACAAAAGCAAATAGGGGGCGAGTCTCAGTTGCCAAATGAAAAATAGGAAAAACCGAATCTTGACTGTACATATTTTGTGTTGAGAAAAATTTTAATAGATACCAGAGGGTGCCAGACCCGATCTATTTAGTAGGGTCCGGAGAACCGCGTTTAAAACCTGATTCGCGCGCGATTTTCGTGCAATAAAAAAATCCGTGTTTTCTTTTTTGTTTTCCGCGCACCGAAAACTTAGCATTTTCCGTGCCAAATCCGGCGGAAAATGTTACCAAATAACCAGGTAATTACGCAACTAGAGGGTCCAGTAAACAACCATCATCCATTTTACTTACAGAAGTGTAAATAATCCGTCTATCAATCTGTCGATAAAAATACAAAAAAATCAATGCCTATAATCACACAGCGACCCTTAAAACAAGTCAAAACATTAAGAAATCCAAATATGCCGCAGCATGTCAATGATTAGTGGTGTGAATCTAACAGAGTCCTCAATTTCTAAGGGTTCTAAGTCCATGCACTTTAGTCTATTTAAACCCCATCTTAAATGGTGTGATCATTCATGAGAATAATTCCATTATTTTAATTGAACTATCCACATCTTTCCTGAACAACTTCCCTTGCTTTGCATATTTTATCACGTGGTTCGTTTTGTGTTAGTTAGTTGCATTTATTATTATTTTTTTACATTTATTTTTGTTTATTAACTTTGTTATTAGCCAATGGAATTGGATTATTTTAGTTTCCGTTACAACGCCCACCCTATTTCATTTTTGTCAAAATTTCATTATTTTGGTTAAAAGTCATATTTCGGAAATCTTAAATACAGTCATAACTTTCAGCTTCTTCATAAATCAGGCATGTCGTTTCTGATCAGTTTAACATATTTTGTGCTGTGGGTTAACCTTAGTACGGCGCTATAATGAGTAACAATTTAGATGTCCAGACCAATGCTCCGATCAATCTCCTGGACGAGCGTATAAATTGTTTTCATCTTGAAAATGATTTTTGTTAAAAGGAATATTACTAAAAGGGATCCCACTGTTTAAAGTCCCTGATGTTAGATAAAGATGAATTAACGTTTAGAACCCCATCTAGACCAATGACGTAAACATTTAATGAACATCTTGAAAATATGAATAATAAATAGTGACCTCCTCTTTTTTCGAACAGTCAACCGGAACCTATCAATCAATTTCCATTGGCCTTAATTTTGGTTTTTATTTAATCTGCTTATATATTTGATGTATTTTTATTAATTTTAATTAATATTGTTTTTCTTTTAATTCTTATTTGTTTCTTCTGTCTTTTCTTTTTTATTTGTCTTTTAGCATTTTCTATTTTTCACTAATGTTCATTTTTAATTCTTTTGAATTTTTGATTTGATATTTTATTAAATTTACCTTATTTTCTTATGTTTTCATTGTATTTTGTTTTAATTATGAGGAGTTTAAATCAACTTATCTTTTTATGATTTTAAGAATTTTTATTTTTATTAGTTCATTTTTATTTTAGTACTTTTTTATTTCGTGTATTGTCTTTAGTTTGCATTTTGTTATTAATTTTTTACATTTATTATTTGTTCATTCATTTGTTTTACTTTGCTTAGATTATTTATTTTTAATTATTTTTAAGTTAATTTGTTTTTCTGTTAAATCTTATCTGTTATTTGTTTTTTTTTTTTCTTTTTAATTGTAATTTAGCGTTTCTTTTTTTTTTTTTTTTTTTTTTTTTTTTTTTTTTTTAAAACGGTTTTTTAATTTTATTAATGTTTTAAATATTTTTGTCCTTTTTTTGAATTTTGTGATTTGTAATTTTTGTTTCTTATATTTAATTTTGGCCTCTTAATTCCCACTTTCGTTATTAATTTAAGCTGTGTAGGTTGTTTACAAAAGAAAACAGGGAGAAAGGGAGAAAAAAGCAAAACAACGGCACTCTTTCCTGGTAACAAACAGCTCAAACCAAACAAAACGAAATAACAACAATGAAAAATCAACCTTTTCTTGACTCGATTTCGACCCCATGAGAGGACCCACCGGGGGGAAAATTATACAAGCGTATAGGAACCTTATCCCGCTGGCCACATAGAACTTGCTATATAATAGTGTAATCTGCTCATTGGTTCCACAAGTGATGGCAACAACTCAGGTCACGTTGACATGACCCAATCTGGCGTGGTACGTGGAGGACACCATTATACAGTGTGTTTTTAGACACCTTAAAAAATTCCTTAATTTCGCACGAAAAAATGGGGAACTTCTTCTTGATTAAAATCTCTGCCGAAAGCAATTAATTTTTAGGTCATCGTAATCTCGAGCAACTCCGCATATATTTTCCACCATATTTGGCACATCCGCTATGTGAACCTATATCGTAATTACATAAAAATCCCCCATTTGGTAAAGTTCTTAACGGGACGGTCCTGAAGTGTGTATCTGGTCACATACTGCAAAGATATTATACAAAACTTAGTACGCCGAGCGATTACCGTTATCTCTCACTCCAGAAACGAGGGGTTCTAGATGTTTTTTTGCATCAGAGGGGCCGGTTTTCTGAGCAAGAATTAGTATGGTCTAGAATATGCATCTTTCTGCATCTACTGAAAGATTCTGATAGCTCACAATTGATAGGAAACATTTGTGAAGTTATCCATTTCTCAATATTATATAAGAAATAAAATAACTTACTCTGTGTTCATCTAGTCCCTGGCTTTGGGCTTGAAGGAGGGGCTTTTACTTTGGAAGGGGGTATAGCTTCCACCACTCGCTCAGTCCTGATGATTTAGGGCCGCCTGGTGTGCACATATTTCACAGCTCCATGACCTTATTAAATAACACTACTGGCACATTTGAAAACTAGTGCGCCCTCAATTTTTCAAAATCGATTTTTTGCATGGTTGTAATGCTTTTTAATATACAAAAGCCATCACCCAAATGATTAAGCCAAATCAGCTTCCTTATGTAAACATAACAGATTTTATAATTTAACGTCTCCTGGAGACGTTAAATTCATCAGACCACGAAAAAATGGCGTTTAACACAAGAACACGCTTGCCGTATGCATGTTTCCATGATGCACACTGTTGTTGATCTGTCTATAACCTAACCTTTGTGGTTTTAAAAAAACAAAAAAACCGAAAAAGGAAAAAAAATATTTTTACTATCACACATTTGTTGATTAAATTTATGTACAACTTAAAAGTTGGCCTACAAATTACTATTTGTTTATCCGCATATCAATGTCCCTATCGGTTTTGGGGTAGTTTTTTTTAATTTTTTATAGTTTTGTCTTGTCTTTTTGGATTTTGTTAGAAAACCACTTCCCGACTGCTTAAGACCAAACCAAAGGCGGGTTTTTCAATTTGCCACGTGCTCCCCGACCACACAAGACAACAGAGACTGCCGAAACTGTATAGGAACAGTCCCAACTTGGCCAAAACTCACATTGAAAAATGGAAAATTACGATTTTCAAAAATAATCGGCCAATCGGGACCAGTCTTGAGTATCTGGAAAGCGATTTTCTAGCAAATACATGGGTCAGACTTACAGACACTGCCCAGACAGGCCCAGACCCTTGCCAGAACTACACATAAAAAAGAGAAACTGCTCACGATTTTCGAAATTGGCCAATCGGCACCAGTCTGTAGCAGTCTGGAAGTGGTGATTAGTTGAAAGGGATGAATTGTCTCGGTTTCCCCGTCGCAACGAGACCAGGGGATGCTGACACGCCCGGTCAGTAGGCGACCGCACCATGGAATCAACAAGATCCAGCAAGTTTAATTGGCGACGCCATTTGTTCAGTCCCCGATTAGTCGCCGAACTTGAAACGACGGCACAAGTTATGACATGCCGCTGTTAAGACTGCTCGTCGATTGGTCGCCCGATTTTGTTGAGCGCCGAGAAGGTCCGCGTCACATAAGACAAACCGCGACGCGACCAACCTCTTCCAACTATACACAGGACCACATTTCTTTCCAAATCGCTGCCGTCTTGTTCAAACAAGGAAGAGGCATTCCAATCACCACTCGCTCAACTCGCCGAGCAGTAGGCCGATCAATCATGTTCCACTTTTCATATCTCAAATCATCGCAACTTACCACACGCAAAGTTGCAGTCAAGACTGCATGTCGCGACTCATCTCTTAAACCAAACCGAGAACCAAGCAATTTGTTTTTTTTGCTGAGATAAGTTCACACATACATTAAAGTAAACTATTATAGTAACATTAAAATATAACCCGTTATGTGCTGAAAACAAACAATTCATGTATGTTGCCAAACCGTTTTACTGTACAAACTCTATGAGGAAATGACTGTATTTTGCAACACCCGTTAGAAATACAGATTCCCTAAAACTGCTGGGTTTGTGTTAATAACAATACTTTGGGGTCTTCTAGAATAGATAGCAACATAAAAGTGGTAAAATTTTTGATGTAAGCCAAAGGCTACATTTGAATTTTCCGCTTTTTTGCCCATTTTTCGCGTGTTTAAAAACATGGTTTTGCCCCTAATTTTTGCACACAAAATAACAATCGCAATTTTTATTGCTGATTTGGGGTTGTTTTATGATTCCCTTCACATGTGTATAAATTTTGTGCAAAAATTCACCCTCGGGAAAGTAGTTTTCCTCCTAGGGGGGGTCCCATGGAACCCCCCCCCCCCCCCTTGGGCATCCACGGGAGTGAAAACCCCTTCGGACTTTAAGTGTTAAGGTATAAAGCGGGGTGGAGCAGGGATTGGTAATTTGAACGGGAGTCTGAGCTGGCATAACGGGGCTGAGGTGCCCTAAATTTGTCAAAATTAGGGCTGATTTTGCACGATTTTGTCAAATTGACGGGGGGGCTAGCGCCGCCCTGAGCCCCCTCACTGAAAGATTTTTTCCCCCCCTGGCTTGAAAAGCATTAGGGGATATTGCGAGAGCACATTGTTATATAGCCTCCGTTTTCTGATTAAACTTTTAATATTAATTTTCCAGTTTTATTTGAGAAAGAGGTATTCTCGCAGGACAAGTATTTTGTTTACTATAAAAGCGAAAGGGGAATACCCCTATTTGTTTTGCTAACTTGCAACCTGTTTAGATTGCACCATAAGGGAAGTGGGAATTCCCCAAGATGTAAACTTAGAAACTTATTTATGCTTTTGGAGATCAAAATATTGCAGAACCTAGGGAATTCCCCCACAAGTTTATATAATTAAATGATGTAATTTAATTTGTGAAATCTGAATTTGGATGGTGCAAAGTCATGTTTATGCATGAGAATGATAATGTCTATTTTTAGACTGGGATTTGTTTGTGAGGTTCAAGTATATATAAGAGAATTTGACTAATCTCGTACGTCCAGCAGTTGCAATCAGCTTTACGTATGGATAGCTCGTTTTATCTACAATACATGGTAATTTTATGCTTCCCACACAGTGCCAGGAATTTATTATAGGTTCAATTCCATGTGAGCAAGTGCTGTAATTATTCAACTGTCGTCTTTGAAGCCGAAAGTGCTCGGAATTAAAATCGGATGCCAATTGGTGGACAGATAATATCTGGTGATTAATCTTGGACTGTGGATTTATTAACGTCGAGGGACTTATTTTATCCTTGTCGTCTTGAACTGCTGGACAAGATTACCTTCAGACTGAGAAGATTCCCTTGGAAATAGATACTGAGGAGTTTTTTTTGTATGAACTTGTGCGCGGTCATTTTGGAGTCTTCGCTGTGAGGACATGTTATCGTTGAACTGCAACGCTTCCAACACCGGACACTAGTACAACCATAAGTACTTTTAACTAATGTGTATATGTAATTTGTTTTGGACATACCAAAATTCTTACAATCAGTAAAGAATCATTTAAAACGTTTTATTATATAGAATTAAGAAGCATTTGTGCCAAGGCTCATTATTTGTTGTTTGAAAGGTATTTCTGACCTTAGACGTCTACGAGACGTCAGAACAGAATTGGGGGCTCGTTTTTCCGGGAAGTGAAGGGAGATAAATGTGAGCCTTTTTTGGTCAGAATTTACACATTAAAAGTGTGAAAACTATTGTAAAACATTGGGGGGTGCACTTGTAGCATCAAATTTTGGTTGTGTGGTTACTGTACTACTTTGTAGTTTGGTTCAATTTTATGTAGTATATTGTGTTTGTAGAGTACAGCACAATGGAGTTTGATCAGAAGGGGTTCCTAGGGCAAATAACTTGGGAGAGTTTGATGAGCTTGAGAACGCCTGGTTAGGACACTAGCCAAGCATTTAGACTTGAGCACAAACATGCTATAGAAAGCACTTCATCAAATAATTGATTTGAAAAGTTTGTCCAGGAAGATGTTGGTACTTCATTTTGGAACAGATAGAAGACGTTCTGGACAGGGCACTGGTGATGCTGTCAAGTTGAAGAGCTTGAAATTCAAAGTAATCGAGTTAAAAGTTGGAAAATTGAACAAAAGCAAAAAACATAGAAATGCAAAGTCTAATAACAGAAAGAAAGGAAATTGAATTAGCAGAAGAAATGCAAATGCAAATGCAAAATGAAAATTAACAAAAGAAATGAAATGGAGATGAAACAGAAATAGCTAAGCTCAAGTAGAGTTAGAAAAATTGAAACACCCGGCTAGCTCATCAGCTCTTTTCCAAGAAATCTGGATTTGATACGGCGAAAAATATTCGCCTGGTTCCAAAATTTCAGGAACCAGAAGTAGACAAATACTTCTCCCACTTTGAGAAAATTCAATAGCTTGAAATTGCCCAAGGAGTCTTGGACCTTGTTGCTACAGTCGGTTTTCATTGTGGTAAGGCCCGAGAATTATCGGCATTTTCATTAGACAGAGTAGGAGTATGACGAGTTAAGCAGGCTGCTCAAACAGTCATATGCAATTGTGCCAATGCATATAGACAAAAATCAGGTCTGGTCAAAAAAGGCTGACCAGACCCATGTTGAATTTGCCCTGTAAGAAAAAAAAACAATTTGACGCTGTCTTCTCTCAAAAGAAGTCGGGGCAAAGTTTTTGTCAACTTAGGGAGTTGAAGTTAGTTGAAGATCAACAGTGTCACATCCCGATCGTCAAAACAACATCTGGATGAAAACATAATTGACAGTTGTGGCGAAGCGCCGTAAAAGCCGACGATTATGCTTGACAACACCATAAGTTATACTAGTTAGTCTATCCAAGACTTACTAGGTACATACAAGTACAATAATAAGTCGGGTGCTAACAAAGCGTCTCATTGTAGCACTCCATGAGGGTAAATCCCAGTCAGGTTCCGATGAAAAGGGGAGTAAAAGTAATGGTGCTAATCAGAAACAATGGATGGGACCCAAATCACATTTCACGTGCAATCCTGAAGAACCAGGACATTACAGGTCACTGTGTTGGGATATACATGCTCTCCACCCAAAAATGAGATCCAAAAGTGAGGTCCGACCATAGGTTGTGCAGTGGCCTTTGAGTTCAAAGTTCATTCTTCTGTTCAGAAACAAAAATCCCACAAAAGGGAATTGACACAGAAAAGGTAGGGATGACTTTCAAGCCTTTGTTTTGGAGGGATTTGGGTCACTTTCAGGTGATATGTGTTTGTTTTATATACAAACCCCTGAGAATGCATGCTGGACCCGTGCGGCGCGCATCCCATGATATTGGAAGATTGCCACTCCATTTGAATTGAGGAGTCCACAGGAACATGCATTGAGTCAGGGGATAAGGTTGGATTGTATAGTGTCCCTCTTCACAAAATGAATTTGAAATCAACTTTGGTTTCTGGAACGTCACAATATGGTGTAACAAACTCCCAGTTAAATGGGTATCCATGATTTGTTTAGTGAAGATTTTGGCAGGGGGGAAAGGGCTCCCAGATCCCATAGTTCCCAGGTGCCCTGTAAAGTGGATAAATTTGATGAGGAACTGACATTTTTCCCGAGCCTGTTGCAGTAACTAGTCCATGACCAGAAAAGCCTCACAGGAAAACAGTGAGCAGCTGATGAGTCAAAATACGCACACATATAGAAAGCGTTGAGGATGATTGGTCCCAAATTTAGAGGATCTTTTCCTCAAATTAGAGAATTTGGAGGTCATCTTTCCTATTCAGGGGAGACAACATTCCCGTTATGAAAATTCAGGCCCTGGCCATATTATAACAAAGTGACAAGCTGGTAACAATGAAAATCCAGCCCGCTGAGCATATAGAGTTTGGACTGTACAGGGAACCCTTTAAGCCATACAAGCTGGTAAAGATCACGAAGTGACCCAGCACTTAGGCAGTTAGGTGAGAGGGCATTGTCCGGCCACAGGAGCCGAGCAAATTCTGATGGTTTTCTACACAAAGTTCCTCATAGAAAATGGCGTGCACCTGATCCTTGTAGGTGAGGAATGGAAGGTTGTGCATCAAATTGTTTCCAAAGGTATACCATAGGGCAGTGATAGGCATAGCCCATGTTAGTCCCTGGCCGTACCTATGTGTGAGAAAAACACATGCAGAATTAAGATCATTTTTGGTGCCTACACTCAGAAAAGATGTGTCTGAGTATTGTAGACTTGGGCAACACATGTCAATATGGTTGCAAGCCCAATCAGAGAATTCCTGCTCCCTTGCAACCATACCAGCATTTGATGAGCCTTCTAGGGTGTTAATAGATTGCGTAGGACCACTTTCAAGGACCAAGTCAGGAACTCAGTATTTACTGACCATCATGTGCGCTTCCACACGATCCCTGAGGCTATAACACTTGAGAAATATTAGGGCCCAGAGTATAGTGAAAGCTCTAACAAAGTTTTTCACCTTAGTAGCCTTCCAAAATCAAATTCATTCTGATCAAGGATCAAATGTCCTGTCCGGTTTATTCCAACAAGTTATGGAGACTCATTTGGGAATTTCCCCATACAGTCTTCTTTCAGCATACACCCAGAACCCATGGGCCCTAAAGGTACAACCAAACATTGAAAACAATGATCAAAACCTATTGTTTTGAATTTTTGAGAGGGATTTGGATGAGGATTCATCCTCCCTGTTATTGCTACCAGGGGCTGTACAAGAGTCATTAGGAGTTAGATAATTCCATTTGAGTGGTGTTTGTGGTGTCACACAAGTTAGGGGACCATTGAACTAACTGCACAGCAAAGTGGTTGTGTGAAAGCCTGATGTGAAGTTGTTTAGACTATGTGTCTCATTTCAGACACCGGCTCAAAGAGCCACTGAAATTGCCAAACAAAAACTCTCAAACATGCAGGCAAAATAACCTGGTATGACAAGATGCGTAGGAACAGAGTATTCAAGCCAGGTGACTAAGTTTGGCACTTTTTTCCAATACAAGGGCATCCTTGCAAGCCAAGTATTCTGGACCATATGAATGATAGAATAAGGTGGGAGACCTTGACTATGTGATCAAAACACAGGTAGACGTAAAAGTAACAATTAAATGTCACCTAAATATCTCAAAGAGTAATGAAGAAGATGATGACATACTCCTGCATGTGTAAGGTCATCTAGAGTTGATGTGTGTAAAAGGTGAACATCACAAGTTAGAAATTGAACAAACCAGAACTTAAACACAGAAAATGAGTAATGGGGTGTCAATTGGCAAAATTCGACATACTTGCAATTAGACAAACATGGTCACCTCCCACAAGTCAACAGGTGAATTGAAAGAGTTAATTCATGAGTGGGGAAAAACATATTTCCCTGATGTAACCAGTGAGCCACATGTCATAAACCATGACATAGATGTAGGGCATTCAGAGGCCAACCAATAGATCAGCATCTCATGGATCTGCAGTAGTGAGATTGGAATATTCAGATCCCCAGTCAAACCTGCACTTGAAGCATATGGGGACATGTCCCAATACGAATTTATGAATTGTATTTTGATAAATTTTGTGGATGAGAAATTAAAACTCCACCTGACAAGCATTTAACCTATTGGAGTTTAACTCTACAAGAATACAATCTGGACATATAAGACATATCAAAGGTAAGAAAATGTCTTGGCAGATGCCTGTCCAGAGCTGCTAAATTTTGTTTCAAAATTTGATATGACAATTATGTAATATAGACTGAAGGCGCAATGCAAGAACATTATAATAAAAAGTTAAAGATTTGCACTGTGTAAACTGATTGTAAAATTAAACCACAAAAGGTTAAAAGGTAAAACGCCCGATTTGGAAAATTTTCATTTCATTCAGAAGTTTTCTTTTAATTTTTTAGTTTTTTGAAATTTTGAATTTGATTAAACTTTTTAATAATATATTTTCTCATTTTTTATTTGAAAGAGTTCTCGCAGAGACAAGTATTTTGTTACATAAAGATGTAAGGGGAATACCCCTGTTTGGTTTTGCTCACTTTCACCCTGTTTAGATGCACATAAGAAGGGGGAATTCCCCAAGATTAACCTTAGAAACTTGTTTCTTCTTTTGCGAATCAAAATATTGCAGAACCTAGGGAATCCCCCACAAAGTTATATAATGAAAGATGTCATTTGATTGTGAAATCGGATTTGATGGTGCAATGTCAAGTTTATGCATGAGACTGATGGTCTGTCTATTTTTAGACTGGGATTTTTGTGAAGTCAGATAATAAAGATTTGAGCTAAGTCTCCGCCGTCAGCATTTGTGCAGCAATCAGCTTTCCATAATGATGCTACTTTTTATCTACAATAATGTAGATTTATGCTTCACACACAGTGCCAGGATTTATTATGTTCATTCCATGTGAGCAGAGTGCTGTAATATATTCTACTGTCGTCTTTGAAGCGAAAAGTGCTCGAAATCCAAATAATGAATTCCAAATTGTGGAACAGATAGAAATCGTGGTATATATTGGACTGGGATTTTATATCGGTCGATGGAATAATTTATGCCTTGTCGTCTTGAACTGCTGGACAGATTACTTCAGGACTGAGAAGATTCCGTGGAATATACGACGTGAGAGTTTTTTTATGAAGTTGCGCGCTGTCATTTTGGAGTCTTCGCTGTGAGGCCATATCACATCTTAGAACTGCAAACGCTTCCAACACAGACCTAGTAACATAGTCTTTTAACTAATTGTTTTATTAATTTGTTTCTGGACCTACCAATTCTTGAACCAATCAGTAAGATCATTAAACTGTTTATTATATATAATTAAGAAATTAAAGTCATTTGTGCACAAGGCTCATTTAATTTGTGTTTTGTAAATTTATTTCTGACCTTAGACTCTACGAGACTCATAACACCATGTTCCATATGTGTTTCAGCTTGGTTAGGTTTTTCATTTTTCAGGTCTCTTCGAAATTTGACGTCGAAAACCAGACTTGGGGGTTTAAGAGGTTCCTTCATAGTGGATGATGTCAAAGTCCATGACTTGAATCATCCATGCACCCTTAAAGGTGCAATATATTGTTGTTGTAGGCGTGATTTCATCTAGATAAGACTCTTTTATTATTTGGCTACGAAATGCCTTAAAAAAGTGAAAACAAAATCCGACATTTTGTTTAATTCAATATATGACAGGGCCAAGTTTCTTTAGTATGCTACTGTAGTAATGAGAAAATGCCATAATTTTTGTACCAAAGAATCATTCTCATTTAAATCACCATTGGCTTATTGTAACAATCAAAATTTTTCACAGCGAAAAATGCCTGTTGCCACCTTAAAGTCCAAGCATGAAACCGGATCGCTATAGCCTCATCCCTATAACCCCAGGATTTTAAATGGAGTGGTCAAAGAAGATATACTTTCTTATTTTTACCACCTTGTGAAATGCTTAGGATTAAAGGAGGTGTAAAGTTTTGGAAGTATTGAGTGAAAACCCGGGGGGGGGCACTTACATACATTCCCCTGGTTGTCATCCTCAAGCAAGACCGTCAGATCTGACCCTAACCCGCTGATCTCTTTCCCATCTTCCCTCATTCAGACTACCTTATCACGGATAAACCCTAAAAGCATATCCTTTAAAGCAAGCACTGGCACATGGTTCACAAAATCTGAAATTTTTTTTTTTTTTTTTTTAAGTTTTGTACATTTTACTTTACACAAAAATAACATACTGTTTATGACGTCTCCTAGACATCACAGGGTCAGAAATAGGCTTTCAAACACAAATTAATGGGCCTTGTGAACAAATGATCTAAATTTTATATAATAAACGTTTTAATGATCTTTACTTGATTTGTTCAAGCATTTGGTAGTCCAAACAACAATAACATAGTGAGATGAGTTATCCATGTCCTTAATTGTACACAAATGTCCCCAATGTCCACAAGAGCATGCCAAAAAAAATTTCGACGATGATATCTCCTCACAGCGCAGACTCCAAATGACAGCGCATAAGTTCTCATAAAACTCCTCAGGTAATATTCCAAGTGGGGGGGGGGGGGGGAGGAATCTTCTTCATCTGACGGCAACCTTTGTCCAAGCAGTTTTCAAGACGACAGGGTTTTTCCCTCGACTACACTACCATTCTGCAATACATCCAGGTATTCTACCAAAACCATCATCGTCGCTACTGTCCTCATTTAGACCACAAACTGGAATCACGTTTTTGATTCCCAAATAGTAAAGCTCTTTTGGCTTAAAAGACACAGCAGAATCAGTTTAATCACTTCAAGCTCTGGCGGTCTCCAAAGTATTATCAATCCTGGCTCTATGTATACCACCATTCTACCATTAATTGTAGATTAAAACTAGCTATAAGTTAACCATACTTATAGCTCCATATTACACTGCTGGCTAATCAAAACTTTTGCAACTCAACTTTATACGTAGTACCATTTTTTCACAAAGTTCCCAAGTCTTAAAATAGACATACCCACAGCATCATGCATAAACATACCGTGCCAGCTGACCACTTGGAAGTTCAACATAATTACTAATCTGATTACATCACTTCACATATATAGCTTAATGGGAATTCCCAGTTTCTGCAATGGTTTTTTGATCTCAAAGCATAAACAAGTTGACTCAGTTTCTAAGTATAATCTTGGGGAATTCCCACTTCCCCCTATTGTGCAATCTCACAGGTGCACCTTGTACAAACAACACTAGGGGATTCCCCTGCTCTCTTTTATCATAAACAAAGTACTTTTCCGTGATAAATTGAGAAATAATATTTTATCAAAATTTTGAGGGTAATATAACAATACTCAAAAACAGATAGGACATTAATAAGAGCGAAAGACACCCATTTTTGGCACCGATTTGCACATTTGCAGCCACCAAATAAATCGACTCGTTCCTGCCAATCCGCGCTGAAAATTGCCGAATCTGCGTTACGCACCCAAAATATCTCCAGATTATTTTTCAAAAATTTATTTTAAAAATTATAAACCTAGAATTGACCAACATTTAATTCAATTATATGTGATTTTCATGTTCATTGTCCTCGGTACATGAAAAAAAAAGAAAACATGGCGGCCCCACCAATGAACAATGGACCGGCTTCGCGTGAAGTTTTGAATCAGTTCGGTACGGGAAAAGACCATATCATAGCACACAAACTGTGTTTATCTGGTGTTTTGGTTTTGAGAAGTACCATATTTCCCGACGACTCTACTTTAATTCAATGGAGTTTGGCGCACATGCGTCTGATTTATGGTATAAAGGTATAACATCGTGATGATCAGGCAATCACAAAAGGAATCGTCATCTCAAAGATAGGCCGCTGCCCTGCACTGAAATCTGTCTCTGGTGATTGGCGGAAATTTTTGCCAAATATCAGTTACAGAGTCTTTGTATACCCTAATAAGCGTATTGGGCATTTATATTTTTTCGGTAAGGAGGGGCCGGACACTGACTTGATGAGTTGGCGAAAATTCCCTTTTTGTCATTTTGCTTGGTTTTTGTGACCCTTTTCACGGTCTGTGCGGTCCCCCCGCGCCGCGGTGTGAAAACCCTACACTTTCCCACATTTTTTCTGTCTCGCGGATGACAACAGAATTTAGTATAGCGGCCCCCCGGGTGAAAACATGTCCCATTTTGGTCGACCAATATTTAATTTTTACATAGTAATAGTTTTTCGCTCTCACAGCAAAACGGGTCCAAATATCGGCACAAAATTTTAACGAGATGAGGTTTTGGGTGTTGCATATTGCATCCAGGATGAAAACATTTTATACTTAAATGGGTCATCGCCTACTCCCATCGCATGTTCGTCTGTCTATCCCCACAACTCACACGGACACTAACTAGATTGTGTTTCACCAGTTTTTTCTGTTACAAACACAGCTACTATAGTATATTCATGGCATGGCTTATGCAAGAAGTGCAATGCACGGGAAAAAATAACAACATGATTTGACCTCCCGTTCAATAGTTATCCCGTATGGCAATATTGATTGGTGGTGAGAAACTACTCCTTGACATCCATTCCAATCTCTTGATTTTATGATAATGAGCATTTGGAAAAATTGTTCTAAAGGATGCATTTGGATTATGTTGTATCATGTCTATGTGGGTCTTGTAAGTCGGGCTCATATTTAGGAGACTGAGGCATATAAAAAATGACATCTGGTGTTTACCCTGCTATGTAATAGGGAGATGTTATACCGTGGTTCCCATTCACCTTCCTCTTTTTCGTAAACAAATATTGACTGCTTTTGAGGGGCATGGTAACAATTATAGGCCCAAGGTGATCTCAAAACCCATACTATGCCCCAATCAAGCTGAGGGGCAGAGTATGGTTTTTTTGGAGATCACCGAGGCCTATAATTTTTACCATGCCCCGAAAAAACAGTCAATTGGTTTTTATATACCGAATTTAAAGATGTCTGTCATCTGATTGGTTACACACATTTCATAATAGGCCTTGGTTATTGAACTATACAGTATGAATTCATATTCTCCACCACATCCTTCAACTTCACGTTCAACATCTAACCTGATTTTGTCATGCAGTTTTATCCGTCGAGGCTGCCGATTCACAGGGTAGGGGCACAATACTAATTCTTTTCCCTATACTAGCCTTTTTTATAACAACACAAACTATTTTTAGCTACTTTTACTTGACGAGCAGATACATAGAATTTGCAATAATGCATTAAACTTCTGATTTTGACAGCTTGAAGTTGATCACATCGATGTCTCCATCCCGCGATTTCCCCATTTTCCAGCGAGATATTCCCTTGAATATTTTGTAGCAGACTTGACCTGGGTTTTTGTGTTCACACTATCAAGCTGCCTCTATTATTCAAACATCTTCCTCAGGCAAATCTTGGCTGTGATTCATCCATAATTCACCAAATACTGGTTGTTTACGCCTCCGTGTTTACGTTTCAACTGGGCCTGGGTGAAGGGTGAAGAGAGGTCGTTGGCGATCGGGTCAAATTGACCCTCTGCTGCTACATCCATGAACTACTCTTTTGCATGTATATTGTATAGTAGTGGTTACTACTAGTCATGTTGAAGAGACGATACTGTTCAATTAGCGGCATTGCATTTACTATTGCAGGGCATGCATTGCAATGCCCATAGACCACTGATCTCTACACACTGGATAGGCAATCTCCATGCGATTGAATAGCGAGCCGATGAATATACCGAAAGTTGCGCAGCGTCCTTTTGCTCTACCCATAACATTCAAATTGACCATCCTGCTACAGCCATGGAACTACGCTTTTGCATGTATATTGTATGTAGTGTTACTACGAGTGTCATGTTGAAGAGACTATAATGCTCAATTAGCGTGGCATTGCATTTACTTGATGGCAGATAGCAAGTGCAATGCCCATAGACCACTGATCTCTACACACTGGATAGGCAATCTCCACGCGATTGATTGAATAGCGAGCCGAGGAATATACCGGAAGTTGCGCAGCGTCCCTATTTTGCCTCTACCCATAACATTCAAATTGACCATCTCTGTTACAGAATGGTGGAAAAACTACGGCTTTTTGCATGTATATTGTATTGTTAGTGTTTACTACGAAACAAGTCAGTTGAAGAGACTATAAATGTTCCAATTAGCGGGCATGCATTTACTATTGCGGGCAATAGCAATTGCAATGACCCATAGACTACTGATCTCTACACACGGATAGGCAATCTCCACGAGATTGAATAGCGAGCCGATGAATATACCGGAAGTGGCGCAGCTCCCTTTTGCTCACCCATAACTTCACTTCGGTTGCACGGGTTCTATGGGAGAGCATACATATATGCTTTTAATAAGTCAACCTTTTCTGGCCAATATTTGAAAAAATTCAAGCATTTGCAAATTTGTATGGGTATGTTGCCCGTTTTTGCCTGTAATTAAACTGTGATTAGAAGTAAACGGATGTAATCTAGGCAATTTTGCGACCCGATTAGTGATGGGTAAGTCGTAGCCTATACGCTGTACATTTAATACTGTATGCACTTGCATTGCCACGGTACAGACTAGTGCTATAAAGGCTTAACTCCATGGAATACCCAGTATGGGCACTTAATACTTCTAGTTTCACTATAAATTAGTATTAATTCATGAGATTTTTACGCTGGAACAGTAGAATGAATCTTCAATTAGGCCTAAGGGGTAGCCTGTGCTTAGGCACTAGACTAGCTTATAAATCCCAAGGTCAAGGAAACATTTCAGTCATTTCAATTTTAATTTCCAATTCCAAGTTGATTTAAACAATGGTTTTTGTGCAGTATAATGAACCCCATAGACTGCAATGTATTATCTTTACTTCAAAGCAGATTTTATCCTATGGGGGGGGGGGGGGCAATCGGGGTTTGTTGAGTACCCGTGCGCATTGCAGGGGGTTTGAAATTGACCCCTAAAAGGATAAAAAAGGCCCAATTTTCAGGTGAAAATAAACCTCTACCGGGAGTCTGACGGAGCCTTTTTTGTAAAATTATACTTAGTCTATTTTTCAAGGTTTTTTCAAAAAAGGGGAACAATTTGCAGTAAAATTATACCCTTGTGGGACCGTTCTAAATACGTGACTAAAATACCTTTAAATAGCCAATATACAAAAAAATCACACTCAGGGTTATTTTGCTGATATGTTGAGGTTACATTACTATTTTTCTCATTGAACAGTCACAATCCAACTGAAATTTTGCTACCCCCCTAGACTTACATTATGTGAATTGTATTACCCTAGAGGTTTGTGTTCCCGCATTGAAGTTATAGTCGCTCTTTTTTTGGAACGGAAGCATTGGTCCCCTGACCACAATTCAAGACCCAGGAAGTTATTTCCAATTTTTAAAATAGAAATTTATAATTTTGTTATTGATGATTGACAAATAACCAAAACCATGTAATAATCGGGGGGGGGGGGTTAACCACCCCCTGTGATTTTCCTTTTTACAAATCCGATTACATAAATTGGTACCACAAGTGATTGTGCGTTTTCTCTTTCAATTGTATCCAAATAAGTACCAACATTTCCAATATGAACATAAGTAAGAAGGAAAGAGTGAAAATAACATGATATAGGTGAGGGTGGGGTTTATAAAGCGGGAAAAAATCTTGAAGGAGGATTAATAATATCTAAATATCATTCTGTGAAGGGCTTAGTAGTCAAAGCACTTAGGCCTTCTCAATGAATTATTGTCTGTGAGTGGAAAACCTGAATATGGCATTTTAAAGACTTGTAAAATATTTTGATCATTATTTTAGTCGAACATACCCCCTATTACTCGAAATCAAACCCAATAATGACAAAACCTACATAGTTGCTATTAATCGCCTAATTCTGTTCCCTTTTCAATAGTTTCCTATTAAGGTGGACGTGCAAGATCGGGTTCTTGGGTATAGAGCAAAAGGGCCGCCGCCGTGCAATTTCCGGCTTCCTCACGTTCGAGCGGAGATAGCCTATCCAGGTATAGAGATCAGTGCCATAGACGTGTTTTCTCAGTTACGAAGTGGAATAGTTTATCTATGCACCCAGTTTTTAACCAATGATGACAGGGATCTTTAAATGAGATATATGGTTATATCCCACTACAAACACAGAATTCGATCTTGTAGTCATCGCCCTTCTTCAGTTTGTCAAAAGTTCATCGGATGTGAGATGATGGTGCATGCTAAACGTAAATACAAGTAAAAGCCAAGTGGTTCTTTTACCGATGTTCGGGTTAACGAATGACAAAAAACCACTTTCTCCCTGATGCCACACCTTGGACCCTTACGTTACCC
>JAMKCH010064762.1:0-10253 GCA_023653785.1 Ophioderma brevispina | reverse complement strand
AATACCACAAGAGCTATCTCTCCAAACACAATCACATATACACAAAATAGCACCAAAAGAATACCCTTCACGCCCTAAGGACAAAATATCCAACTCACTGAGTACCACGAAAAACCCTTCGCAAAAACTCCTTTACATACACAAACTCAAAGCAAAACCAACTAACAACTGTCACCCCTACGAAGGGTATTCAGGAATTACTCCTAAATAAAAATGCGAGTATTTAAATGGTCACAGAAATTTTACAGTTGGAAGTTTGAATTCTGAAAACACCTTTTGTGTAAGGTCACAAACTTATTGCCCTCTCAGGGAAAAAATAACCAATTGGCGAAATGGAAATATTAGTTTGGTTAGGTTTGGACTAAAGTTACTCATTATACCAAAAATATTAACAGATTAGTCTAGGAAACAACATTGAGTGAAAATCATTTACCGTTTGTAGGTCACAAAACGTGACCGAAGACTGGCCCACAAATACGCAACAAATACATCAAATCGCCTAAGAATTTGTAAAAGGTGCACAGGATTTCCGCAAGCTTAAAATCACATTGATTGAGATCGCGATAAATTATACTTAATCTTGTGGAATTTGGAGAATGCATGACTTTCACAAGATCGCATAGATTTCAAAGAACTATGGTGGAATTTCTTAAAATATCTTATAGATTTATAGAATGTTGCGATGTACCGCTTTGCCCAGTGACATGGCCTTTTTAAGCTGCTGGGGTATGAACATAGTTCAACATCTACTTACAGTTGATAGGACATGTTACACAGATGTCAACAAAATGCCATTATCTCAAAATCATATTTTTGCCAATAAATGCAAATTTTTTACTCATTTGGCCCGACTGACATGTCAACTATAATACCTAAACTGAATGCAATGGGTTATATCAATTATTTTCATCTAAATTTAGAGCAAAGAAGGCGTAGCTAAAGTTTAACTATTTTTCAGGTTTTAGAAAATGCATTAGAGGAAAAAAACTGCATATTCACCCAATATCGCCTATACTTACTGTATATTTTGCAAACTTTAGGAAGTTTATTGTAAGCTTCCGGGGATGCAATATAGTTCTGAAACCTATACATGGAGCATGTTATATAGATGTCAAAATACCAATATCTCAAATACATTTTTTACTCAAAAATTGTAGTTTAATTTTGGACTAAAATGACCCCCAAACCACCTTTGGCGTACATGAAAATTCCACACCATACCTAATTTGAAACAGTGGTATTTTAATATATTTTCAGCTGAATTTGGAGAATAAAACATGATGTTTTGAATGCTTAGCTAAAAGTAACTATTTTTCAGGTTTAGAACATGATTGTGAGATTCTGTGACGCCTTAGTTCTGAAACCTACTTACATATACATGATATATGTGCCACGTTATAAAAATGTCAAAAATACATATCTCAAATATCATTTTTTACTTCGGCATTGGCAAATTCCACATCATACCTTGTTTGAATGCCAGTGGTATTTTCAATATTTTCAGCTGAATTTTGATAATAAAACATGACTGTTGAAGTTCAGGCTAAAAAGTTTAAACTACACTGCAAAACGGGGGGTGTAAATGTTAACACTAGTCGGTGTCAATTTGTGGTGTAGTAGTTTCTGCGGGTGGAATTTTTAGGATTTAACACCAATCGGTGTTGCCGCATAAGTTTAATTATGCATTTGGTGATCCCTATAGAGCAGGGCTGAATCAGGTCACGTCATCGTCACCCCCCCCCCCCCCCACCGAAAAAGTTTGGACACCGTTGGTAGTTAGTATGGGCCCTCTATATCGATGTATAGGTAGTTAGTAGTACTCTCAAATTGTGTTGTTACTTTGCACAGGGTCATCATTTTAAAATGCTCCCCAATCATGTTGAAATAATGTTGCCATAATTGATGGTCCGTCTAGTATAAGGATTCCGAAAATGTATAGTTGTACCATCTATGACCATTTGGTTTTGAGTTATAGGGTAAAATGGCATAAAAACTGTGTAACAAAGATCAATTTCCATTGGTACAGTGGTCAAAATCAGAAGTTGCTCCAATTTTGGTAAAAAAAAAGAAGTGGTTCATCTGCTTAAAGGTCCATGGCCCCCGATCGTCCCCAGAAGCCCCAGATTTTATCGGAAGTGGTCAAAATTTGGGTACAGAAAGAAGCTACTAATTTTCTCATTACTTCTGTGAAATCTTAGAGCCAAAGGATGTTTGGTTTGGAAGTTACGAGCGAACTTGTGGACCTTATTGGTCGACCAATAGTAATTGTACACAGTACTCTAGGGGATTACCACAATCACGTTTTTAGCTTGCGCATCAAAAGGGTTGAAATATCGCGCGAACTTTACAGGTGGGGTTTTGGAGTTGAGGGGCAATCTATCAAGATAAAAATTCTATCATAAAATCCGGCCATCCCCCCCCTTAAGTGTCAAAATAAGGAATAGTTAGCAGGCCAATTTCCACGGCAAGTCCCTTGAGCCTAAAAATTGAAATCATTTGAATGACAACAATTTACATTGAACATGAAGATAAGATACCTTATCGTAAAATCTGCATCTAATACTTGAATTTGCGTGTTTTCTTATTTTTTATGGTTTTGGAAAAATTGTTTTTTTTATTTACGAACAACAGATTTTGCAATTTTTACTAAAAGTGGTGCTGTCAAATAATTTTCAGTCCTGTATCTATGAATGGACCAACTGAAATGTATTCAATTCTTAACCTAATACCAAGATTAAGGTAATTTTTATAACTTACCCTTTTAAATCAAATGCAGATATCTAGAGGGCGCTCTTTGAGTTCGATTGATTCTGATTTCCACGAATGTGATGTAAAGTCCATGACATTTGTACTATTTTTTCCGTAACTCACCTACCATGCAATTGATTATAATCAAATCTAGTATACCAATGTTAATGTAATATATGGAGATAATAACAAGTGAAAAAATAATTATACTAATTAGAAATATGCTAATGATCGTCATGGACGTTACCGTCATGTACGTTACGTCATGGACTTTACACATTTAAACCCTCCCGTAAATGGTATTATGGGAATGTTTGTTTATGGTAATGTGTTAAAAATTATGTTTTTTGATGTCAGAGAATCTGTTCTTAAGTTTTTCCAATGACATTTTGATAATTAGAATTCTTAAAAAAATGACCAGTTTAGGTCAAAATTGGGGCACTCGAGGCGTCTTTACTCATTTTCGCACCTTTTTTAAATACGCTACCTTCCAAAGGCTAACAACTGGAAAGATAATCATATTTTTTACCGCCAGGAAGTTTCATCATCATCACCCTTCTATCACGCTTTTGTTTTTTGAGTAGTCCAAAGTTTACTTCTTGGAAATACTCCCATTGAATTTGTACAGGGAAAAGTGCATTTTGACCCCTGTGCTTTTCAATGGGCACTTTCATCATATTCAAATGAAAGTTACAAGGCAAACTAATACCGACAAGATGCTCAACTTTAGTGAGCATGTCACATTTTGGTTTATCTTTATAGTGGTATAGATGTAGGGAGTAGGTTTTTTCAAAAGCGTGGGGTTGTGACAAAAGAGAGGTAGGGTAGCAGGAATCCCCTGTACCCATTTGACCTAAAGGAGGTGGGTTATTAATTGTGAAGGACCGACGGGAGTGTCAACATCATGTAACCTTCAAAATAGATTCTATGGCATTAAACCACACTGATAACATGCAATAAGCACATACATATGGGTTATCAATTTTGAATGACGATTGTTGAAAATTCAATTATGAACTCCATGACAACCGTCCATGACATGACACAAATGGTACCGTCCATGACAGACATTTGGAAGATTTTCTATAGTATAAGAAGGTGCTTTCCTTTATTTTAATTCAAATTTAAATAAAGGTGTTTACATAGTTAAAATCTAAACAGAATATGAAACTGAGATTACAACTTCAGAGAGTTTTGGTTATAAAAGACGTCCAAAAACTGCGTGTCCCATTTTCGTACGTCCATGACGGCGACTTCTGAAGCTATTTTCTTGGTTATGAACTAGAGCTTTCTCGATGTTTGATGTTCTTGTAAACCGTAGTATGTTAACTATCAGTACCCAAAATAAAATTAATTCTTAAGCTTGCAACGTATGTTGGAATAACATTTTGAATACAGAGAGGGTTTGCAAAATGTAACGTCCATTACGGTGGAATTGGCCCAGCAGCATCTGCCATAAATAGTAGTTATAAATGTTCATAGGGCAACATAATCCAATTGGCCTTTGACCTTCTTTGAACCCTTAACCTCGGTAAGCATGGTAAATAAACATTTAACATAATGCAAAACTATACTTTTTGGGAGTCTCTTACCTCAGGCAATAATTGGCAAGTATTTATAATATACTCGGATTAACTTTCATGTGACCCCAGGATATTTTTTGTCACCATTTTAGTCATTTAGAACGATCCTAAGGGAGTGGAGGTTGTCGATTGGTCACCCACCTTTAACTTTCATATTGGATTAATTTTGTTAGAAGGATAGTTTAGGGTCATAAAAACAACAAACGAACAAACGTGGTCCCTTCAATGGGGTTTGAATTTTGTATAGCCTCAGGGTCGCATAAAAATTAGGGATTGTTAGGGAGTGTTTCCGTAGCCGTATACGCTACCGAACCCCAGGGTGTGTTTTTTTCCGTAGCCGTATACGGCTAATATAACCAAAACAGGCCCTGTGGTTAGGTAGCCGTAGGCCGATACGGCTACTGAGCGTGTCCACAGTGGATCCGTTATATAGCCGGACACAGTCATCGCGTGACAACGTACACCAAGAGTAATCGCCACAAATGAAGAATAAAATTCTGATATTTCGCAAGTTGGTTATCATTATAAATGTGAAATTATGAATTGGACTTGTTAGGAAATAGTATCAATAGTTTTGCTGACTTTGCGATCCCTAGCCATCCATTGGTGCCAAAATAATTAACGCAATAGATTCTTTATCAGAATATGTGGCTCGGGATGTGGCTGTTGCAACTCCTCTCCATAGAATGTACAACATACGACTGTTTGACGAGGGTATTTTTTTTAATGTATGCCTACTTTTTTAAACATCATGTCAGGCCTAGATTGAAAATCACCCAACCAAAATATGAGTTGGCGACTTATTTTGTTGTATTCCATTTAAAACCGTTCCGTCAAACGAAACTCACAACGAATTCCATGAGCCTATTTTTGAGAGCACGATTTATTTCTTTATGAGAAATAATTATAACCATACAAGTGGTTTTGTAAGTCCTTTTATCTTAAGGTTACAAAGCGCATAAAAGTAAAACACGACACTGCACCGACCATAACATTCTTTTCTCTTTCTCTCTTTTAGTACTGCCAAATTATTTATTTTATTGAATTCACAAGAGCAAAGAAATATAATTAAACAAAAAGTTTGCTTGTCTTCTTACGAATGTACCCATGGTGTTGTTGCAGAAGGGAAAGATACCGACCTTCATTTTCACAAGTCTAGATTTTGATTCAGGATTTTTACAAATTAAATGCACCAAAACTAGTTTTCAAACACAAAATGAGGTTTTAATATCTTAGGCAAAATGAAGTTTTAATAATATTAGGCCAATATGTTTCCGCTTCCCTCGCGCCATAGATTTTAAAAATAGATTAGCTCATAAAACTATATGCAAGCGCGGCGATTTTCACACTTCTTTCCATTTTAGGATTATTTTTTTTATTTAGGTGATACTTGGTACATTTTGCACGAAGTGTGTCTCAAAATTTGAGAACCAATTCAACCATAAAATAAAAAAAGAAAAAAAATTGGGGGGGGGGAAACTATGTGGGACGCCTAGGGTCTATTTCATTGTGTGAGTTTGTTTTATGCCTGGAAAACACGGAAGAGCGATTACATTGTACTTGGGCACAATTTGCATATTCTAAAATATGGAATATATCAATCATAACCTTCCACAAAACGTGAACCTCCAAGCACGAGGCTGCATGGTTGGAGTCGGGACTGGATTTCACGGCCAGGAAATGCAACAAATGTTTAAAAAGAGACACATATTTATGTAAGCACATAACATCATTATAGTGTATTGTCCCAAGACCGATCTTCCAACCACGTGACCAAGCCAGTTCCATTAGATGGAGAGGAGGCTACTTACCCAGGAAAATATCGATAGAATTATGGACTGAAAAAAGGCTCCCAAAAAAAATAATGTGAACCCTATCCATTGTACGCTGACATTAACATCCATTGTTACATCGACTGTCCTGATTACATTACTTACTCACCTCACAACCATTTAGATTAGAAATATTATCAGGTTCATCAGGTTAGGTTAGGGCCATTGATTATCAACATAGAACGTACTATACACAAAAACCGATCATATGATTCATCGGACCCAATGTTATAACAAAATATCTACCAAAAAGCCTACAGACTACAAAGGAAATCTTATTGAGGCAGGAAGTTTTAAAGAAAGTAATAAAAAATAAATGTTGGCCTCTGCAATGATTGTAACTAGCCCCACTCCTTGATTTTTTAAAGGTCCATGGCCCTATCGCTAATCCCCGTCCCCAGAAGCCCCAGATTTTACCAGGAAGTGGGACAACAATTGGTGCTCAGAAGAAGAAATCTTTTTGGGGCAGTATTGAAAGAAGTAAATAACAAAAAATAAATGTGGTCCATCTGCAATGATGGTAATAGCCACACTCCATTGTTTTTAAAATGTCCATGGCCCATCGCTAAGAGCCTAGCCTCGTCCCCAGAAGCCCCCAGCTTTTTAACCGGACGTGGACAACAGTGTGGTGTCAGAAGAAAGCTCCTATTTTTCCTCAGTCACCTTGGTGAATCTTAGAGCCAATGGTTGTTTGGTTTGTAAGTTAGGAGCGAAAATGTTCCCCATTTTGGTCGACCGAATATTTATTGTACACAGTATCTATGGGGCTTACAAAATCAGTTTTAGCTCTCGCATCAAAATGGATTGAAATATCGGCGTGAAAATTTACAGGATGTGGGTATGGAGTGAAGGCCATTCTATCAAGATGAAGAAATTCATATGACTAAATTCGGGCCATCCCCCTTTAAAAGATTAAAGCTTGCGATTCCATTCACTTGCCGATTTCACAGGTCCGATTCAAAGCCTTTTTCATTTAACTAATACGCAAATGGTTTGATTCCCGGCTCTTTTCAAATTGAACATTCAAAATAGCTGTTTCATTAATTCAAAAAGTATTCAGAATTGATCGGTTGTAGGCTTTGCCAGGGCCGCTTATTACTTACTTACGGGCACAGTTACCTGTCAGATTATAGACAATTTACAGTGTTGCCAACGCCGCGTTTACCCGCAACAATTGGGCTACTTTTTACATGCCTGCGCGCCTAAAAAAAGGCCGCCGAGGGTTTCCCCAAATTGGGCTACTTTTCAATAGTCCCAAGGAGCGGCACCGGCGCGGCACTCGCGGGCATCCTTTATCCTCTGTACATCATTATTTCGAGCTCCAAGAAAGTTTTAAAAGTCCGTAATGATTAGCGCTTCCTCGGATACTAGCTCGGGTATGACAACAATAGTAACAAACTCTCAACTTATCCCATCATAGAGTGCTTTGTCAGCCTTGTGCTCCTACACGGAAGGGGAGTAGGCGGATCACTCCGGTATACACATAATTATCTAGCAAAAGTGACCGTCATGGGGGTTTACAATGTTCAAGGGTAGGGTTCATTCCCGGCTCACTGGGGTGAAAACTGCGTGAGGGGCAATTAACCTGTTAGGATGTAAGTAAAAAGGACACGCCGCACGCATCCTTTTTCTGTGCGAATATAAATCAAATGATTGGGTTAAATTCATTAAAGGCCGGACTCAGAGATTTCCTAAGGAGGGCGCCCTCAATTTTCAAACAAATTGTGTTTTTTGCATATACCTAATGCTTGTTCACATATACTAAGCACTTTGTAAAATAGCTAAGCTCAAATCGAAGTCCTTCATATGAAAATTACCAACTTTGTCATAAATTTCCGGATCCGGAATTTTTGTTCTACACAGATCCTATGGCATGTATCTATACATAATGTTTACTGTATGAAAAAGAAAGGTCTGATTAATCTCAAACTTTGGGATTCATAAATCAAGGTGACTATTCTTTGTTCTGTTGGCTATTTCTAATAATACTCAGAAAATATATTTTGAAATCTCGAGTCGGCCTTTAAGTGCCAGCGGTATCGCGGATTATAAAACGGAACATTTCTTGACATGTATTCGTCATTTTTTCGTAAAAATAGCGCCGCACATAAAAATAAATAAAAAATAAATATAAAATAAATAAATTGTTAAACTCAGACTAAATTGGCAGTTTTTCGTAAAATCGCGCCCAACACGCGCTTAACGAAAAGTGAAAATTTGGGCTACTTTTTGGCCATTTGCCGCGCCTTGGCGCGGTCCTGCCGCGGGTAGGGCGAAATTTTTGGGCAACATGACTACACTTAATCGCACATTTGGGTGAATTCAAGCAGGATGCACCCCAGCCATGCTGCCATTGAGGTGTTGGGAATGTGTAAAAACCGGATTGGTGTATAAATGACGAAGGTTGAAAAAATGTATATCTTGGACAAACCGGCAAATATATACCTGAAGACAGTACATCTTACTTTCGATCATCATCATGCCCATTTCCAGCACCAAAGATCGCCCTTCAGAAAACGTACTTTAATGACATAAAAACAGAGATTGGTAATGGGGGGTTAATGGGCTAATTACTTATGCCTCATCGCTATATTTCTGATTAATTCTCGAAGAGCGAGTTATGGTTTGCTGCAGAACTACATGTACATACGCATCGCTTGTGTTAAATCTATATAACTATATTCGAGTGTTTTTGTTTCTTTGCGAAGCCCGCCCAATTTGTAGTTTTTACAAATAGGAGTAATCCGACATTTACCGAGATGTTCCCCAAATTAAAATAGCTTCAATTACAGAGTTTTATATTCGTAATATTATTTTTTTAGGTAAATAACTTAAATTTAGGTAAAGCTGCCACGAAGCAAGTACCCATCGATTCACTCAATTGATATTGTTTTGATATGCAAATTAGGACTACACAGTTCATTTGTGCCGGGTTTGATCGATACCCCCCAATGCACTTCACATCAATACTTGTTATTCTACAAAATACAGTTCAAGTCAATTCTTGGGAACAAGAGTAGGGTACAAATTATTTTAAACAATTTCATTTTAATCTGGGTCGTTGTTGTTGTCTATCCCATACAATGTTTTCATGAAGAGGATTTTGAAGTACGAATCGGAGTCAATTGGCCAAGACCAAATAATCTATCCACGGCTTGCGCTTTCTGAATTATTGTGTATTGGTACGATGACCGTAAGGGTGGTTGCGTAAGTGCTCCGAAACCACTCTCCCCAGGGATATTGTACCGTATACGGCTACGAACCTGGGGTTCGGTAGCCGTCTACGGCTACCGAAACACTTCGTAAAAATTATGCAGTTCTCGTAGCCCGGGGTCCTCCTCATTTTTTTTTTGGAAAGGTTCAAATAATAATCTAGTTTTAAAATTCCTGAAAATTAATTTTAATGGGCCTTATTTCTTGTTTATTTCATCTGTCGTATTGGGTATGACTTGGTTCTGACCCACACAGAGCGGAATCTCATTCCACCCAATTAACGTCAACAATGGCAACCTCCAGTGACCAAAATGTGATACGATGAAGAAAATAAAGAGAAAGCACGGAGTCATCTGTGAGTGATTTGGAGGAGCTGCAGGAGGCACACACAACAAAGCCACCATGTTCATTGTTTTAGGGATGGATGGATCAGGAAAAACAACGTTTGTACAGGTACGATCAATGTTAATAAAAACTCATGATAGCCTGACAATGACAGCACACACGAGTTGAAAACACTGCTGATTATTGCAGCCGGGAAGTGATTTTGTATAGTGTCTAGCCGAATCCAAGCTCAAAACGTGGAGGTGATTTGGACAGACTGTACAGGAAACTTCGGCACATAAACAGGGATGACTCCAATTTCTATTTAAACACTAGTAGGACGCCAGCTCAAGCGTACCCATCTTTTACCCCGTGCGTACTTTTTTAGCGTGGTGTACCATGTATTTCATATTATTCCTGATTTATCATATTTTCACGCATTTGCATAGAACGAGTTACCGTTTCCAGGCCACAGGTTACGGCCGGCATGCGCGTACGCGTGCACGTTTCGAATGGATCGTATGAATATTTAATTTTCAAAACACGGTTAGGA
>JAMKCH010064761.1:0-11322 GCA_023653785.1 Ophioderma brevispina | reverse complement strand
AGAGCGTAAACATCCGTCTTTTATTTTAAAATAAAACATAATGCAACAAAGGGCAATTCTATTAATTAATTGTTATTATATTAATTGCGATTACACAAAAAGGTAACAAGAAATTCGCAAAAACGTAGCTTAGCGGTAGAAAATCACACGGAGCCGAGTCTGGTATCTTTGGAAAGCTGCCGAATTGAGCAGTCACGCCATGGTATTTTCACATGTACAGTGTATACAGACAGGCTAATAAGGTGAGTTGTTTGTCTGGAGATCATAACGACAAGTTCCTGGTTTCAAAGGCGGTAGAGGAAGGTCACTCCATACTAGCTCATTACCATATCGACTCCAAGCCACTTGAGGCGATTAAGCCGAAACGCGCTGTGGTTGAAAGGTGCCCGACATGACGACAGATAATAGGTGTGAAGTGTGTTAGCTTTTGACTACTGAAAGGATGCACTTGAGAATATTGATGGCAATTTGAAGTTTCTACTCCAGTTTACTATAATAACTCCATGGTTTAACATGTCTCGATCTCTACACTTATAGAAATAAACGTTCAACATAGAACCCTTTTTGTCCTGTATTTTTCACCCTAAGCACTTCTATGATTCTATAAAGAACCTTAAAAAGTTCTATGAAGAACCTTCTAAATTTAAATAGGCCTAGGAATGTTCTGTTCACATATATTTTGAAAGGTTAAGCAATGTTGGAGGAAGCGATGACACTTTGGTTCTAAAATATTTTGTGGCCAAGTAAAAATAATTTCTTTCTGTTCTACCAAGAACCTCTGAAGGGTGCTTTGTTTTAGGGTTCCTAGAGTTTAAGGTTCTACAAAGAACCTTTTTCTTGGCTACAGAACCTTTTTTTGGTTCTATGAAGAACTCTAACAAATCTTCACAAGGTTCTTTATAGAACCCAAAAAGGTTCTGATACAAGAAAATGGTTCTTTATAGAACGTTAAACTATAGGAACCCTTAAATGGATGCTAATAAAGCACCCTTCTGAGGACGGTCATAGGTTCTTGGTATAACAGGAAAGAAAAAAATTGGGGGCCATGAAATTATTTTGGACTCAATAGGTTTTCACTGCCTTTCATGTTGCTTAACCTTTCATATGTGAACACATACAAAAAGAACTTTCCTAGGCCTATTTAAATTTGGAAGGTTCTTCATAAAACTTTTTCAGGTTCTTGATAGAACCTTAGCACTGCTTAGGGTGAAAAATACAAAAAAGGGATCTATGTTGAACCTTTATTTCTAAGAGTGTATGGAGAATGGGCATATTGAGGGCACCAGAACACAGAAATCATGACATTTGTAGGCCTATATGGCAAGATTCCCGAAATGGATTTTTCTGATTTTTTGAAGAGGTAATAGCTCTTGTCACTGCACGAAATCATTCTAAAAAATAAGACAATTTGCATGGGGCGAGGAGCTGTGACATAAAATACGAATATAAAAATATGAATATGAGTCTGTAAAGAAGCGGTGCGGTGACCTAAATTTCCCCACATTTCCCAGAGGTTGGACCCAAAAATTCTGATTCAGCACCCTTTAAACTATAGAAAAACATCTTCAAACCTTCTCCCCCAAACTTCTAGAATAGTATTCTCATTCATAACCCTACTATAACAGAGTAAATCCATTACAAAAACCAAGCACATGCACAAGCACATGTTCAAAGTTTTTATTGCATGTAGACGAACCGGTTTTGTAATCGCAGCAAAACACCTAAAATGCACAATAAAAGGGGCGGTCAAGAAATCTTTTGTGGTGTGCTCTCTTTCTTGAGGGTTTTATACAGATTGGCAGTTTTTAATTGAAAAAAGTAAAGAATCAGCTATTGAGTATAGAGTATTTCTTACCTGGTGGAATTTTTATAAGACGAAGGTTTTTTTCTGGACTTCTTCCTTGAGGAGTCCGATTCTGGAGCTAGTCTGTAGAGGGAACTACATAGCCACATCTTCTAAATGCACTTGCTCTAGAACTGGTTCTTCTATAGGAGATCTTGAATCCTAATACAAAATGAAAAGACAAATACCAAAAATTCACATAAGTAAACAAATCGTCAGGTGTATTACATAGTGACGGATGTTTTATTTTTATAATTTTTTACGAAATTAAGGGAAATGGTACTAAATACCAAAATCTTCAAACATGCCAAGTGCCGAACCTTGGAAGCACTTCATTAATTAATAATCTTAATTAAAAATTTTGCAATTTTGACGTATGTTGCATAACAGAGATTTTGGTGTTTTACATAGTGACGGATGTTGAACCCTCTGTCAAAGAAGTGTACACTTGATTTCCCACCAAGGCTTTTTTAAATACTTTTGTTGGTAAATATTCTCATCTTAAATTTATAACTGACACAAGCAAAATATGTAATTAATTTATAAGTATCGACAGAGTAGAAATATATATTATATTTACAGTTCAAAGCGGTGAATCACAGCAATCCACTCAACATCCGCCATCCTATACGTGACTAAGATATCTTCAATCAATCATTTTTATGGGATACCATTAGTTGAGAGGTTAATCACTGTTGGGTACACTCTGAAGGCTCGGTCTTCTAAATTGCAATAAATATTTGTACCCTCCAAATTCTCTATCATAAATACTTGGCTTAATAACAGATACATAGCAGCAGGAACCTTTGGACTAACATGTCCATATGCCCGATATATCACATACTCAAATAAAATCCCAAATCAACCCTAAGTTTTGATTCAGGCAATTGTAAAGAATCCTTTAAGTCAACATACTTGGGTTCAAAATTCAGTAACCCAATTTTATCAAATCCAGTCTTTACAAACACCACATGTTAAGTCCTAATAATCTGACCTGTTACATTTGTGGGGGTGTTACAACAACACCCCGAAAGGGTGGAAGACCTCTATAAATATTTGTCCCCTTCCTATATCTCTATCAGAACTACTTAGCTATAACAGATACTAGAATGGAAGCGTTTTGGCCCTGAACAAGGCATATGACCCGAGTATAATCACATACTCAAATAAAATCCCAACCCAAATTTTGAATTCAGGCAATTGTAAAGATCCCTTTAGTAAGTCAACATACTTGGGGTTCAAAAATTTCAGTACCCAATTTTATCAAATCACAATCTTTACAACACCAACAGGTTAAGTATATTAATCGCCCTGATTAACTTTGTTCAACACCAACTATTTAATATTTTTATCTAACTGAGCCGGATCCATGAACCTTGTTCTTTCTATGTTTTGACTGTAAAAATGTGTGTATTAAATACAACTTCCTAACAGATTGCAGAACACGGCCAATAATTCCCGCCAGCACAACCTATTTATGTCATTATTTTCCATTTCACCACTCCCTAGACCTTTGATCGGTAATTTCCTGACCTCGAGATCTACCCATGGATAGCGGGTCTGAGTCGTTCCTATGAAACAACAGGAAGTTTGCTTTTTTTTTTTTTTTTCGCCTTGCCAATCTGGCCGGGAATTAAAACAATGCATACATAACACTTGTCAAAGTTAAGACATTTGGTATAACAATAGAACATCTGTTTGGAATAGGTGTCACCAGTCAAGGTGGTATAAAAATGTGTTCCTGCCATATTTGCCTAGTACGACAACCACCTTCCTGTTGTTTCATTCAACCTGTGCGGCGCCCGCTACCATGTGTAGAGGTCAGAGGGTATTTCCTCACAAGTCTTTTGTATATTCTATATTTTTTATCAGAAGGTTGTTAAAATTAGCAAACTATAAATGATGAACAACAAAGAAAAATGACAGGACAGTGAACGTGAATATTAGCATCTACAAATTTATAATCGGACAGATCAACATAACAAAAGATGAAAAATGGACGCCAAACATGGTAAAATAATAAAAAATAGGATGGCGAGACAAAGGCAAGCATCAACCATTTTTGCTCCCAGAGGGATAAAAGTAGGAATAGAAAGAGAAATTTGGGAAAGAGAGGAGAAGGGAATAAAGAAGATGCTATGATGGAAGGATGGTCAGGTTGTGAGGAGAGTTGTTCTTGTACAAATTGAAGGAAAAATGGGAAAGAGAGGATGAGGGAAGTAAAGAAGATGCTATGAATGGAAGGATGGTCAAGGTTTGAGGATAGTACTTGAACAGAGGAAGGAGAACTGGGAAAGAGAGGAGAAAGGGAAAAGCAGATGCTATGGACATGGAAGGATAGTCCAAGGTGTTGAGTAGAGTTCTTGTACGAGGAAGTATAAATGGGAAAGTTGATGTAAGGGAAGAAAGAAGATGCTATGAATGGAAGGATAGTCAAGGTGTGGGAAAGTTCTTGTACAGAGGAAGGATAAATGGGAAAGAGAGGATGAAGGGAAGAAAGGAATATGGCTATGAATGAATGATAGAGGTGTGAGGAAGAGTCTTGTATACCGAGGAAGGAGAAATGGGAAAGAGAGGATGAGGGAGAGAAAGAAGATGTTATGAACTGGAAGGATGGTCAAGGTGTTATGAGGAGTGTCCTTGTACAGAGGAAGGAGAATAGGAAGAGGATGACGGGAAGAAATACGAAGCGATGAATTGAAGGATGGTCAAGGTGTGAGGAGATTTTCTTGTACAGAGGAAGGAAAATAGGAAAGAGAAGGATGAAGGGAAGAAAAGAAGATTATGAATGGAAGGATGGTCAAGGTGGGAAGTTCTCTTGTGGTCTGCTCTGTGCTGGCCCCCAATGTTGGCAATTTGGGTTCAATCCTGGTGACTATTTTTCTTTCAGAAACAAATTTTTTAAAAGGAGCATTTTACAGATAGGAACGCCAAACGACGCATAATAGCCGTTAAAAGAGAAAGTGTCATTTTTTAAAGGTTCAAAACTTTGTGTGAGCGGAATGAGCACTCGTGGGTACAGGAACGATATTTTTTTCACGCGCGGGTTTTCCATTAGCAATTTTATTGATTAATTATTAACACAGGAAGAACTAATTATTCCCCCAGACGGCAGATAAGAAGTCTTAATATGTAATATTTTGTTTATAAATATAACACAATGTTTTCAATCGGCTTTCTACAGATCGATATAAGGCAATTTAGTCCTGATCATGCGGTCGAATTCCATCAGGAATTTTCCAATGTTTTACAGTTTTTTCTTCAACTACCGCGAATGTGATATTATCCAACATGAATGTACTAATTTTTAGCTGATTAAAGATAAAATTAATTGGTATTTTCATCGCTGATAGATTTATGATGGCAATGACCGCACTTGTTAGAAATTCAGTTTGAAAACACGTTGTCAAAATGATAGTTGACAGATTCGATCAACTATAGATCAACTCTATATACCTATAGATTTGATCTAATGGCTATCTACACATACCACCTTGTTAGCTTCCTTAGAAAGCGCGCTATTCAAGTAATACGAAGTTTCCTGGTTCGCGTCCGGATCGGGGCAATACTTCTTTCTTTTTTTCACACCACCTCTGTGCACAGTCCAGCTCCCCGGAAAGATTAACATATTCAAGTTATACTCTTATTACTATCATTTATATTTTTTCTGATCTCCTTTTGGGGTGGGCTTGAGGAGTAGGGGCGGATTTTGTGTGGGGCTTTTCTCGTTCCAAGCAGGTTTTCGCCACTGTAAACTGAGCACCAGGGTTATTCCTTCATGACATCTGTACGAAATATCTAGCCATGAATAAGTTTGATGGTGTATAGCTTCATTGATTTCTGTCATCAAGTCTACACAAAGGTTCAACTAAATTTACCAGCAACTGCCTAGCCCCTCAATTCAGGTCATCATTACTTTTTTCATATCTTTTAGAGTGCATTTCTTTCTGTAAACGATGCAGTTTCCAATAAAATTAAAATATACCAACTTAAACCATCTATGATTTTTTTTGTCCTGTTCGAAGTTTTCCAAGAGACACAAATAATCATTTGAAATAAATACTCGATTTTCTTCTAGCTTCAACAAAATTGCTGCAAAGGTTCCGTATCTACTTGCGTCATCCTTGCGTGTCATTGTCACGCATGCAAACCCTTTCAGATCGAAAACAACTACATGCGAATGGCCGTCTTAACATGCCATAATTCACGGATTTTTTCAGACAAACTAATTTACATCAAAATCTAACTCTGTAGCACTTTTTTCGTTGCATGAGGCGAATTATTCAAACAATAGTTCATGGGCCTAAATATGTTCTTTTTTGTCCCCGTTCGTGACTCCTGACTGGTGTCGTCCATTTTTGGTACGTATTTTCGACGTATTTAGCTCTAAAATTTATCTCAGCACGAAATGCCCATATTCTACCAATTTCTCTGGACATCAAAGTTTAGGATCTTATATGCATGGTAAGTAACATAAATTGAACCGAAATTTTTGTTATATCATTTCGATATTTTATGTTTTCTTAGAGTACTTACTCACACTCGCAAATCTGAGCTCTTGGATTTAAAAATTTGTTGACTCTATCGGGGTCACTTCCTGTAAAAAAATCCGAAGTATGCCCACTGGGCCCGTTTTTTTTCCTAACTGTTATGATCCTAAGCATGTTGAGTTTTTTGAATCTGATTCCAGGACACAAACCAAAAAAAATAACTTCAAGAAAAGGTAATTTTCCAAATTTCAGTTAATGGGGGGGGGGTGGCGGGAGTTGCATATTGATGTTATAGCTAATTTAGTTTCTGTCGGGGGGCAGGGTTACAGAAAATACAAATTACAAATTTCGTGGTAACTAAGAGCAGATCAAATTTGCACATAAGATTATAGGCAAACCTACTAGCTACTTGGGTCAACAGTTCAGATGATATATATCTCAAATTTCTTTGAGTTAAATTGGGGAGATGAGGCTGTAGATCACACATTGACTTCTATGTACAACTTAATATGTGATAATTTAATAATAAAACATTAAAAAAAGATTAAAACTAGAATTTTGCAGTTCTTGAGCTTTTTTGCGCTCTCTATATTCAAAGAAGTATACATCTTTTGGCCTTGCACAGACCTTTTTACCTCATCAACATATGAGGGAATCCCATGGTGCACCTATGACAGAAGTATTGGGTTCCACTTTGAACTATCAACTTTTCCATTGTATGTCAATTTTAAAAAAAATAACATTAGTGACACCACACACACACATCCAACACATACACACCACAACGGATTGCTTAATTGGGTCCTGAGCCAGCTATAGCTGGACGGGCCCACAAAATAATTTACAGTAGCAAGGTTCAAAAATGGTAAAAGAACGGTGACGACCTGAAGTGAGTAAGTCGAATACACCTTCCGTATGTAATGAGATTGTTTCGTAATTTTTCTGGTCCGTGCACAACAGAAAATCAAAGCATAGTTTTTCTATTAGGGAATGATTCCCGTTAGCAGACCATTTCAAAACAATGTTTGTTGGTTTTATTTTTGTACTGGTTTTGTCCTATAAACCTTGAAAACGTTCTCGGTCTACAATCCGCAAGTTGCAAATTTGACCAAAATTAGATCCTAAGAAAAAATCTTCTGAATTGGTTTTGATGCCCCAGAGGGTGCATGTTGGTTTTATTCTATAGTTTTTGTCGTAATAAATGAGACTTTTTAAAGGGGCATTCGTGACCACAACCTCGTCCCCCAGACTAACCTAAAAAAAAGTTTGGAGATTTTTATTTCAGCTGAACCAGGTTAGCCTTTAGTAAAATCCATGGTACCAAATCTTACATGCAAATTCGGTCATATCTGTAAAAATTCGCAATTTTGGAATTTTCCGTCCGTACGAAAACGAACAAAAATTAGAGCACAGTATGTTCCTATGGGGACCGTTGGGGATAACAAGTATTTGTGCTCATAAGAGGAAAACCCGCAAGATCAGGATCAACTCCAATTTTTTGTGGAATAAGCTTTTCTCAATGAATATCGTAGTGAAACATGAATAACAAAGTTAGCTGGATTCCGAGTCACATTGGTATTAGGCAATGAAAAGGTGGGATGTATGGCGAAAGAAGCCCTTAATTGAATATAACAACATTGAGATTCCCTTAGCAGATTTTAATGCTTCAGTTAATAGCTATATCAGAAATTGGTGGCAAATGCTGTGGGATTTCATCCTAAATAATAAATGCATGCTTTAACCCAACTGTTGGGAGCTGTTGGTAGTTCAGTTTGATGGACGAAAGGGACGAGATTTGTATTAGCGCGATGTACATGTAAAAAATTGGTCATACTTATAGGACCCATAGTTCATTTGCTTAGAGGTGAGCCAGTACCTCGGTGTTATTCCTTGTGATTTGTGCTCTTTCTGTGAAAACATGTATTACTTGAGTGCCGTTGATTTGCGCTCTTCGTAGAAAAATATTACTTAGTGTCCCCAGATTATGAAAACTATTATTTTAAGATATTAGGCCTCTTCAGATGATTAATTTCCTGAGAGCCCATTGTATAAATATTTTTAACTTTTAAAAAAGGTTGTGATTAGTATTTATTGTGATGTATGTTTTGGTTTGATGTTTAAACGGAAATAATTAATTGAAAACGTATGACACGATATACACAATGGTTGAGTTGTCGTTAAATTTTAATACTCACTCACTCACTCTAGGACTTTCCTTGAGGAGTCCAATTCTGGGGTGTACCCTTGCCCTTGGTAGTAATCATCCATAAGTTCTCTTGTAGCTTCTCAGACAAGATCGAGTCTGTAGAGGGAACTACATGGCTGCATCTTCAGGTTCTAAATGCACTTGCTCTAGAACTGGTTCTTCCATAGGAGATCTTGAATCCTAATACAAAATGAAAAGACAGATACCAAATATTCACATAAGTAAACAAATGGATTAGTATATTATTTGGTGGAGAGAACAATTAGTCCACCTGTTAAGATTTTCCCTTTCCTACTTAAGGTCTTCAGTTCAAAGCCTGCTTCTGGACTTAATTTGTATAAGAGCTAATTGAAGTAAAATTTGCTTGAGTATTAAGTTTACTAACAGCAATTAATATTTCCTCTGACTACAATGTTGAATGATATTACATTTTGTTCTTAGATCTTGTTTTAAGGTTAAGAAGTGGATCCTAGATGTGACTAAGAGATCTTCAATCAATCATTTTTATGGGATACCATTAGCTCAGAGGTTAATCACTGTTGGGTACACTCTGAGGGCTTCTTCTAAATTGCAATAAATAAGAAACTTAAATATTTGTCCCCTCCAAATAGCTATAACAGCTACATTGAATTACCTTTGGGGCCTAAACATGTCAATATGACCTGAGTATAATCACATTCTCAAATAAAATCCCAACCCAAAGTTTTGAAAAGAATTCAGGCAACTGTAAAGATCTATTTAGTAGGTCAACCTACTTGGGTTCAGAATTCAGTCTTTACAACACAACATGTTAAGTATAATCTACCATGATTGTTTACAACACCAACACATTTAATACATTTGTCTAAATTGAGCAGTCATTAACCTTGTTCTTCATGATGTTTTGGACTATAAATATGTGTGTATTAAATACAACTTCCAGCAAACATATATTATGCCATTTCTGGTTCACCACTCCCAACACCTTTGATAGGTTAATTTCCTCACCAATCTTTTTTATTTCTAATTTTAAAAATCAGAAAGGTTGTTAACATTTTGCTAACTATTAATTATGACAACAAAGGAAAATGACATAAAAGGACCACAAAGACTGATATTACATCTAAAAAAATTACAATTGGACAGATCAGACATGAACAAAAGAATAAAAATACACAAGATAGGAATAGAAGTGCGAGACAAAGGCAATCAGTCAACATGTTTTGCTCCCACAGAGGTATAAAAAGTAGGAAGAGGAAGGAGAAATGGGAAAGAGAGAATGAAGGGAAGAAAGAAGATGCTATGAATGGAAGGATGGTCAAGGTGTGAGGAGAGTACTTGTACAGAGGAAGGAGAAATGGGAAAGAGGGTGAAGGGAAGAAAGAAGATGCTATGAATGGAAGGATGGTCAAGGTGTGAGGAGAGTTCTCTTGTGGCTGCTGGCCCCCAATGTTGGCAATTTGGTTCAATCCTGGTGACTATTTTCTTTCAGAAACAAATCTTTTTAAAAGGAGCATTTTATGATCCTAGCATGTTTAGTTTTGTTTATGATTCACTAGATAACTTCAAGAAAAGGTAATTTCCACAATTTCAGTTGATTCTGATGTTGCATATTGATGTTATGAGCTAATTAGTTTCTGTCCATTGACAGAAAATACAAAATTACAAATTTCTTCTAGAGCAGATGAAATTTGCACATAAGATTATAGGCACACATACTATATACTTGGGTCAACAGTTCAGATGATATATAAATCTCAATTTCTTTGAGTTAAATTGAGGAACGAGAGTGTGGATCCTGAAATGCCCCTTAAGTTGTTTAAAGATCATGGAAACTGCTCATGAAAGAAAAGATTAAACTAGAATTTTGCAGTTCTGAGCTTTTGCGCTCACTATATTCAAAGAATATAAGCTTTGGCCTTGGCACATGACCTTTGACCTCATCAACATATGAGGGATCCCATGGTGCACCTATGACAGAAGTTTGGTTCCAATTGAACTTCAACTTTTCCATTGAGGTCAATTTAAAAAAAAAATAACAATTTAGTGACACACACACACACACATACATCCACACGCACAACAGATTGCTAAGTGGTCCTGCCAGCTATAGCTGGCGGCCCACAAAAATGAATTTACAGTAGCAAGGTTCAAAATTGGTAAAAGATGGTATGTGACACCTGAAGTGAATAAGTCGAATACACCTTCCGTATGTAATGAGATGATTTAGTATTTCTGTCGTGCACAACAGAAAATCAAAGCATAGTTTTCTATTAGGGATGATTCCGTTAGCAGACCATTTCAAAACAATGTTTGTGGTTTTATTTTGTACTTGTTTGTCCTATAAACCTTGAAAACGTTCTCGGTCTACAATCAATCAAGTGCAATTTGACAAAAATTAGTATCCTAAGAAAAAATCTTCTGAATTGGTTTTGATGCCCCAGAGATGGTGCATGTTGTTTTATTCTATAGTTTTGTCGTAATAAATGAGACTATTAAAGGGGCATTTCGTGATCCACAACCTCGTCCCCCAGACTAACCTAAAAAAAGTTGAGATTTTTATTTCATCTGAACCATTAGCCTTAGTAATCCATGTGTACCAAATCTTACATGCAAATTCGGTCATATCTGTAAGAAATTCGCAATTTTGAATTTTCCGTCCGTACGAAACGAACAAAAATTATAGCACAGTGGCCTATGGGACCGTGGGAAACAGTATTTGCTCATAAGAGAAAACCGCAAGATCAGGATCAACTCAAATTTTGTGAATAAGCTTTTCTCAAGGATATCTAGTGAACCATGAA
>JAMKCH010064760.1:0-16997 GCA_023653785.1 Ophioderma brevispina | reverse complement strand
TAACTATGCGTTAGGCCAACAAGTCAGTTCAGATGACATGCAATCTCCAACTTTAAAAAGGTGCCAGTTTCCTCTTTACCCTATTCCATTCATAAACCATCTTTAACTCACATTACAAGTACACTAAGTCAACCTATGCACGTGCTTGCAGAATAACAATATTAATGTTGCCCAGGGTTACAACACGGCATCATGCACACATTAAATTCAGTCAGGACACAAATCAATACACAGTGGTTATACATGTCCCCTAGAAAAATTGAATTGAAATAAGGTGATACTATTATGACCAGGAACCTCTCCTCCCATTTAATGTTCAAACCCCTCTAATATGTTACCCATAATTGTTTGCCTAGGCCTGTTAACTTACATGTTTGTTTAGGATCTTTAGGTAGCTGCATCTTGGTAGTTGTAGTTGCTCCTTCAAGCACGTGTACGTAACTCTTGACTTCCTTCTCATCAACAACCTGCACACCAGAACATTGATTGAGGTGTCAAAGTTAATAACGTTCATAACCACTCCCTCTTAAAAGGTCACTTTACAACATTTTTAACCAATTCATAGATTAATTTCCATGTATTAGCAATACATTCCAAATCCAAGCTACGTCCGAGCAGCAAAATTCGGGTCAATGAGGTACTTCACTGCTTGAAGTTGCTGTTCTGAGGACGTGCGAGTGTTTATCCTTTCCCTGACCCGTGCTACGCAATGCATGGTCCTCACACACCATGTACCTTTAGGGATAAAGATTGGCAATTACTGACCTCCCATGGGCAACTGAGTGGGCACATGAGCTAATATCGGGTTGCAGTTCATTGAAAAACGGCCTCGCGTGCGAGACACTCTGACGAACCTAGGGTAGTCAGCGTCAAACTTGCTATGTCCTCGCTACTTTGAGTAATGGGTTCACCTTGACTGGCACTAAAACCATGGAACCAGCTGAAAGAAATCTCTGGCATACAAGTACCCAAGTCAGGGGAAAGTTGTTAATAAGATAAGCTAAGTACAACACTGTGCAGCAAGTGCTTTACAGTCTGTCCAGTATAGTGTGTAAATACAGTCTGCGCAACAGGTAATTAAAGCTTTGTACAGAACAGCCTGTGCACCAGGTAAAGCTGGGTGCAGTACAGGCTATGCACCAAAGTTGTGTACAAATACCATCTGTGTGCTGAGCAAAGCTGTGTACAGTACAGATGTGCATGTTACAGTCAACCAGGCTTAAGCGTGTACCAGTATTGTCTATGACCCGTATGTTATATTATTATTACAAAGCATTTGTGACATTAGCGGACCTGGGTCACTAGCTGACACTGATGAATTCATCAGACTTGTATGGAATTACCGTACAATTAATGATGAATTCATCAGGGGTCACTATGAATGAACAGGGTTCGCTAATTGTCACAACCCCTTTAATGGTGCTCTACTGAGGCAGAGTGAAGTACAAAGGTACATATGGGGTGTTTCCATTTATTTGGGGGCCAGTCACTAATTCATGGGTATGCAGTTTGTATGGCAATTTTTCCCCTCTGAACAATTAACACAATTTGTTTTCCTACTATATATTTATTAAATACATATCAAGGTATTCCCCCAACAAAAAAAAAAATAATATTAATCTCAGGATTTTTTTTGGGGGGTCCAAATAATCTGTGGTGTCCCACGTTTTTTAAGGCTTTTTTGGACATAGATAATCATTTGTGTTAAAGCTCTGTAAAATATCAGATAAAATTTGAATTTAATTAATTGGGTTATATGTGAAAAAACACGGATAAACATCAATCCCTGAGAAGAGTCCTTATTTTGCAACCCAAGAGTAATTGTGCATATCAATGAATTCAATGTTGGTGTCACAACGTAATTTTGTTCCCCAAACATTTACGTAGGGATTCCCATTTTCATGGTCTGTATTTTTTAACGGAATGATAGCAAGGGGTAAATCAGTTGTTTTTTACATATTAAAGTAAACATTAAAACAAACTAATGGGGATTTATAAACAAATCCAGCACCGTATGTCAAACATTTTAAACTTGACTCTAAAAATACGAACATTTGTGTCCCAACGAGTATTTACGATGTTAAAATTCGCCGTTGTGATGCACACCCATCGAGTCATTTTAATGAGATGAACGACACGTGATTCAACGTTCCGGGTGTACTCCTTGCCAACGATGAAGCTTTCCTTGGGCGCCTTTTTCATCATACCGATCAGAAGTTAAGCTTTTTCAGTGTCCCACGATTTACGTTGTCAACTTTTTTACGTTGGGATTTGCCTTAATAGCAAGAAATCTATTGCTGTTTGTTTTTTCTCTACTTATTGTATTTATTTTTGTACGTTATGATGCTATTGATTTGTTAAAAGTGCCCAAAAACGTCGCAAGCTCGTGTTATCGTCCTAGAAGCTTCCAAATGGACTGGTTGTTGAATTCGCGACCCGGAAAATGTTATGTCCCGATGTTACGCTGTCATCTGTAATCGCCACTGTTGATTTAATCAAACGTTCTTAAGTTTATATGTAAACGGGTTATAGTTTTAATTTTATATGATGCGATTAGTGAACAGTGCTGCGAATTGAAAGCGTAAAAGAGGTGATTTCTACAGTAGAAGCGTAGTGGAACTACATCGTAAATGTATGCAGGGGACCCTCAAATAAAGCATAGACAACCAATCTGACGATGTCCCGATTTACGTTCATTGCGTTGTGTATATTTGTGTCACTGGTAGCTTTTTGGCACATTTGAATTATTTGGCACTTTAAAATATATTTGAAATACCCAACAGTTCGCATTGGAGGGAATGTGATTAAAATCTCTCAAATTATCACGAAGGGATGTTTCAAAGCCTAACAAGCGGCGCTCATAAATCTGCCGGTGGACGTGTGAGAGTCTTTAGCAACACTGGGATACCCCGAAATACTCGTTTTTCATTGGCTTTTGGGGGTAGTTTTATCTGATGTCATCGGTTATGACGTAGCCCCCTAGAAAAAAAGTTAATCTTTCACACAGTCTTCAATTTTTTCAATCGACCGTGGAAAGCGACATTGTTAGCAAAGGAGTTAGTAACACTCTTTTAAACCCCATCACCCTACAGACCTCCTTCAACATTACCCCGTCTAGACCTCCTCGGGGAGAGCAGGACAGAGGGGAGGGGTAGGAAAAGAGCAAGAAGGAAGATCCCCCGTCAACCGCACGGCCCTTCTCTCTTTCCTCACCCTGACCCCACGCCTCTCTCCCGCCAAACACTTGCTCATCTTCTACACAATCACCCCTCCCCTCTACCCCAAACCTCACACCACCCTCACGCTTGACCCCTCCAATGCTGGTAACATCCCCTTCTCCTCCACCTTTCCTCCCCACTCCTCTCAAACCCTCACCCCACACTATATCAACACCCGACTCTTCATCTTTCGGCTGATTGCTTTTTAAACCTCTTCGTTTCCCATGCCTGCGAGGGTCGCCTCAGGCTGACACCATACCCCGTCCTCCCCGGGTCCCTTTCCCCCCATCACTCTCCAAGCCCGTCATACACCCCTACCCCCGCCCCCCCTCATCCCCATGTCGATTTATTTCACTATTTTATCCTTTCACCTCCCCCTTTCGCAATTACCTCCCCGATTACCCGTTCCATACGACCGATCCACCAGCTCCCTTAGTCCTCCCTTACCTCCTCACCCCTACCTGACGACCCATTCAACACCCATTCCGTATCATCCTCATTACGCACCTCCGTCAGAATTTTTTTTTGTTTTCGGACCCATAGACTACTCAAAAAAGGTATGTTGCCCGTGATATATTATTTTATCTAATACTTGATGAAATTAAAAGGCAGTCTGAAGATGAGAAGTAAAATTTTTAGCTAAGTGCAATGAAGCTTGTTGACCCTATGGACGCGGTCAGTATTGAACTTACACGTACAATATTGTTGATATTTTCGCCATTTTCTATCCACGATTTCGTATAGAAATATTGATCATCAGTTATTATAATACTACAACAATGTTAAGTCTAAATCCCTATATTACATTGATCCTTCCATAAAACTTGATTTTTCATTTGGAGAGACTAACCAAAGCAGAAAAAGATGTTATGGATGCTTTTCCCAAGAGTAGAGATCAGTGGAGTTTCACCAGGACCGGGGTTTCCTGTTTTGCTAAGCAAGGATTTCAAACCACGTGCATTGAAGTGGTTTTTTCTTAGTTATTTCCTCCAAATTTTGACTCCTTACTCTGAATTTATTATGAAATTATTCCTGATATATATATATTTTAAGGTTATTTAATTTTTTAATTGAGTGTTTTGTCATTACGCTTGGGGTTATTAATTAGTTTTAATCGATAATGATTTGACAGAGGTTTTGAAGTGGAAACCTGTCAATAATCCAAAATGTTTTGTTGATGTTGGCCGCTCTGTTTACATTACATCGATCTCTAAGGAGGAAGCCGGCACTGCACAACCATGGTAACGGGTTCTCTCTGGGGTTTCCCTGAATTTATTGATCATAAAATGGTTGCATTGGATCTGAAATTCTTTTATTTTAGAAGAGTAACTCAGTGAAAATATTTATGAAATTTTGTTATGAATTGAACCAGATTGCCATTGTTTATGGATGATTATTTTTGGACTTTGGTTTATGTAAAATTTTTATTTATTTTTCTTAATCTATTAAAATCTTTATTTTAACAATTTGAAAATATTATTTTAGAATTTTATAAATTTTATAATCATGTAAAATGCGAGTACTGGTATGATTAAGTGCTTTATTATTGATTTTTGATATTAATTTCTGTAATAAAAATTGTATTTCATTTTTATATATTATTTAGTCATTTACTTAGTCATTGGTTAGTTAGTTTGCTTATTTTTGTTTTGTACATTACCCCCCCCCCCCCCCACCACTACCAACACCCCAACCTCACCCACTCTGGCCAAATTTAACTTTATTACATTTTCCTTTCCAAATAGTATAGCACAAGAAGAGGCGTGTAGGTTATGTCATAAAGTGCAGAGAACAAAAAGAAACAATGGTCCCTCTAGTCAACCATTAGGAACCGGCAACGTTAAAGCTGTTTTTAGAGGCTAAAGGAAAGCAAAACAACAAACTTTTTTTTTAAATGCTAAAAATCATGAACATGTGAATGTAAGTTGAGATTATTAGCATTTTAATTTTAAAGGTGCTTGTTACGATTGTGTTTGGACCCCGGGGTTTGGACTACCTGGAAGTAATGTCCCATTGTCACAGGATGGTTCATGGTCTTGATGTCTACCGCTTTACAAGTAGTAGATCCACTAACAACCAGGTCCAACTTGACGCGGTTTAAATCTTGGGCATACAGTTTCCTTTTTGATTACACAAAATTATATTTCCACAAGGTGTGCATTAAATCAGTGTGCCACTAAAGATTTCGCTTTTATTATACTTTATTAGATACGGCTTTTTATGATTTATTCTTTTCCACAATATTGATTTTGTCACAATGGTGACTTGATTTTCACAAGTGATATGATTTTGTTTTCACAAAGTGCTATGATATTTGTTTCTAAACAGTATTACATGTTAGTCTTGATTTTTCAATTTGGTGTACATCCTAGATAGTCGTCAACACTTGCAATGTCAAGAATTGGCGACTGTTCTAGCAAGTACACAAGTTGAAAAATACGGCTATCAACAATTAAATATTTTAACTTCATGTTTTAACCAAGTCTACCATTATATGGGGTCTACATTTGGTAAAATGTGACACTTGTGACAAAGCCATTTATCTTGTGACCACTATAGTGAAGTTTGAAACAGCTTTCTTATCTTGGGACATTTTGACACTTGGTTTTCTTATCCAGGGACAGGCATTCAGAAATCTTGTGACACCACGACGCCATAGTTATTTTGCCAACCCATTGTAGACCTAATTATAGAGCAGGATTCTTTTTTGCAGATTATGAAAGTCAAGATAAGGCAAATCCTGTGTATGAATATGCTAAGCTAATAAATCTGTGTAGAGAATATTAACGCTAATACATCCTTGATAATGAGTTCATATTTTGACTGACATGAGTTTTTAATAGTCTGCTTAACAATTAGTGCCTAAAGGGGGGGGGGGTTCCATAGCTATGCCCAAGATTTGTTTTTCGGTGATTTCTCAGTCGTGAAAAATATTTTCGAACTCTATTTTTTGTAATTGTGCTACTTATCGATGCGCTTCTTGCATAAAAAAAATTACGAAAATTTCCTAGCCCGCTTAATGAGAGATTAATAGCCTTGGGGTTCCCTAGGAACCCCCCTTAGGCCCAACAGAAGTGTGATTTTAAAAAATAAAAATAGCAAACCCTGTATGCCAGAAATATGTTCTGCTTAGATGTTCCTATGCATGAACACAACAAGTAATTTACATAATCAGAAAAAATAAGTTAACCTTTATGTGCTGAAAAGAAGCGATCTCCATCAATTGAGCGACTGCGCGCCATTGATGTACAAACCTATGGCAAATACGACTGCACCCACAAAAAATACAAGAATGTACAAAATGGTAATGTTTGTGTTAAATATATGTAAAAAGGCCCTTCTAGAGCAGATATAAACATCAAAATGATTTGCATGTGAGTGTGGAAGCAGGGTCGCGAAAAATTCATGTTACTTTGAGCGATTTTGACGAATTTCAAAACAATGATTGCCCCTAATTTCCAGACTATAAACCGAGAACTTCACATTTTATTGCACCTTTGGCCTTGTTTATGCCCCCTCAAAAGTTACGTGGTACGAGTTCATTTGAAAATTCCATGGAAAGTGGTATTCCTTGGGGGGGGTTCATGGGGGTCCAACCCAACCCCCCTCCTAGGCACCAACGTGAGTGAAAACCCCTTAGGCACTAAGTGTTAAGAAAAGTGTTTCCTTCTCGAAGTTGAAATGCAATGCACATTTGTAAAGTCCAATAACCAAGTACCACTTTTAGGTAACAAGCAATGGTGATTGCACTTCAAAGCTGGGGAGCTAGGCAAACTTAGGAACTTTGCTAGTCTTTGAGTCTTCTCACCGCTTGCAGTTCTTCATGGTGCTTGCTGTTGCCTGAACGCTCGCTAATTAAAGGGATAAAACAAGTCATTTTCTGTTTAAATTGTAATTGATAAATTTTTCCATCTTTTATTCAAAACATGACACAAATGGACATGTGACAAATTGAACGTGCATCAAATCCTGTAAATGCGCGATGCACAACATACGTTTCATTCAGGAACTGTGTACTAGAATATTCGAAAACCACTTTTTGCCCTAAAAACAATTTGCCAAAATATTTTTCGGACGGGAAAAAGGGGGATCATGATTTTTTTTTTGAAAGAAATAAAATTCTATCAAATCTTGATTTTTTTTGGTTCCAAAAATCATGGGTCAAAATAAAATGATCTTACATCACCTAGGAGTCTTGCAATGCTAGACATGGAGATACAATCTTTTACATCTACTCTAAAATGCTGGACTTCAGTCTTGTTACACTATACCTAGGACGCGGGATGAAGTAAAAAACGGAGGTATGGCAAACGACTACCGACGACATAAGAACGGGAGGAGAGCGAACAGAATTCACCCACACCCTACTTTCCTTCATATCCTCCATCATAATTATCACCACCCTCATACCCCCCCCCCCCGCCGTCTTACCGAAGCACTACACTTCAACGAACTCTAAATCATGTGAAACCCCCCCCTCCATCACGTGTACCCGCTCCGTCTCATCACCCCCCACTTCCTGGCCGATCAATCCCCACTGCTCCACCATACTCTTTTTGATTCATCCTTTCCTTCACCTTGATTACTCAAAGCTAGTACTCCTTTCTATCTAAACACGACGGGTTTTCCCCACTACTTGCCCCATATTACGTCTCACTCACAATCACCTCAATCTCGCCCCTAAGAGAGTTTCCTATTAGTTCACCCCCTTCACCTCTCACTCCCCTCCTCTAATCAACACGAAATATGATCAATTCAGTATAAACATAACTCAATTAGAAACCTTCAGTGCATATTTTGGGCCTGTATGCATGTTCCAATTAGTAATGGGCTTCTGACTAACTAAGATGTATGCTTTCCAGTAGATTTCAATTTTCATTAAAATGGGTGTGGTTCCCGTGTAAATGGGACACCGTAACTTTGGTGTCCATTTACCAGGGGAACTTTATTTAATGGTCATTTTTGCCAATGTACATAATGCATCAGTTGATTGCTTTCAAAATGGTTTGAATCCATCCTCTACACAAATAGAGTGTACTTAGTTGGGTAGTATTCCGTTTGGTGTTTAAAAAAAAATTGTGGAACAACGAAGGACACAAAACGACAATGTAGGTCTCAATTGCGAAAATGCAGTCGAACAAATTGGTTTTGGTCCAAACGAATCTCAACCAAAGGTCTTTAAATGTTAAAATGGTAAAAGAGAGTAATTTAATTTGGCTGTAAAACTTTAAGAGTTTTAATACTTGAATGATTATGTTATAAAGACTTTTACATTTTGGTGTCCCGGTGTTTTGCACGGTGACATGGACAGGAGGCGTGCCGATGTGAAATGTTCTTGCTCGGATATACTTAGTTGGATCTGGAAAAATTTACTGTTTAAAAAATTAACATATTAGAAGTAATCATTAGGGACTTGTTTATAAAGATTTAACCATGTTTCAAATTGTTGCACTCCTATGTCACCACATGGGCCGCCAAATAAATGGAAAACACCCATCGATCAAAAGAAACAAGCAATAATTACATCGGACAAAGCAAAACAAAAATGCCGCTAACATGAGGAAAACACTCAATCAGATGAAGGAAATAACTAAAGTTATGTCAGAAGTCTATGCACCAAGTATGTGTATATATTAGTCTATATATCAAAGCTACGTATTCTGCACACCAAATAGATTGTGTACCGTACAGTCTGTGCACGGGTGTCCGAACCAAAGACCTCAGACATCGAAACATCAGACCCGGAAGTAAATTCACTTCCAGGTATGATGTGTCGAGTCTGATTGTTGTAGACACCCAGGGGGGATGTCTAGAAACATCAGACTCGAAACAACAAGACCTCAGGCACGGAAGTGAACTTCAAAATGAGGAAATAGTAGTTTCTCTGTACTAAGAGGCGGACAAACGATTCCTTAAACCGTGGGGAGAATGGCCCTGGAATGTTGACTAGTTACCCGTTCTGTTTGAGAAGTTTTGCTAAGTTAAAAAAAATGAAAAAAAGTAGATATAGATAGAAAACAAATCATGCTATTCTCAGCCGTGACAAAGGGAGAGCTTGCCCTGGATTGGACCCCAAACTGGACCAAATGGACGTTCATTGCTAAATACACCCATTTCACTACTTGCTAGCCGCTCACCAAAGGCCATAGCATTTTACTCAAACTCCAGTTCCACAAGCCCGCATTTCATATAAAGGTAGTTCCAAAAGTCCCCATTTAAAAAATGAACCTTACTACCTACCAGTAAGTTTATTTAATTAACTTGCTAATCTTTAAATCAGGTCTATCTACTTATCTACTATTCATAGAAAACAGTCTTGAAAAACTAAATAATCCAAAATAAACATACTTCACGCACTCCACACCGTTTGTAAAAAGGGGGGCCATGAATTATGAAGTTTACCATTACACTTGTAATGCACTTGTCAAGTCCAATTCAGGAAGGGGTGCTCCTGACTAATAAGATGTATGCTTTCCATAAGATTCAATTTTCCATTTAACAAAAATGGGATGTTTGTTCCACGTTGTAAATGGGACACCGTAATTGGTGTCCATTGACACGGGGAACTATTATTTAATGGTTCATTTTTTGCCATGTACATAATGCAATCGTTGAATTGCTTCAAAATGGTTTGAATCAATCCTATACCACAAATTAGAGTGTACTTTATTTGGGTAGTATTCAGTATTTGGTGTTAAAAAAAAATGTGGAACCAAGACGGCGCCACAAAAAACAATGTAGGTCTCATTGCGAAAAAGGCAGTGCCCAAAAATATGGTTTTGGTCCAAACGAATCTCAAACAAAATGTCTTTAAATGTAAAATGGTTAAAGAGAAGTAATTAATTTGGTGACAACTTTAATAGTTTTACTTGACTTGATATATTTCATGTTATAAACTTTTACATTTGGGGTCCCGTTTACACGGGTGAATTTACAGAGGAGGCGCATTTGAAATGTTCTTGCTCGGATATACTTAGTTGGATCTGGAAAAATTTACTGTTCTAAACAATAACATATTAGAGCATCATTAGAGGACTTGTTTATAAAAGATTTAACCAGTTTCAAATTTTGCACTTATGTCACAACATTGCCCCCAAATAAATTGGAAACCCCATATAAAAGAAACAAGCAATAAACAGGAACAAAGCAACAAAAAAAGCAGCTTAAATGGGAAAACACTCAATCAGATGAAGGAAATAACTAACAAGTTATGTCAGAAGTCTAGCACCCATAGTATGGTCTATATTAGTCTATATATCAAAGATACGTATATGGCAAGCCATAATAGAGTTGTGTGAACAGTACAGTCTGTGCAAAGGGTGTCTCGAAACAACAGACCTCAGACATCGAAACATCAGACCCGGAAGTAAATTCACTTCCAGGTATGATGTGTCGAGTCTGATTGTTGTAGACACCCAGGGGGGATGTCTAGAAACATCAGACTCGAAACAACAAGACCTCAGGCACGGAAGTGAACTTCAAAATGAGGAAATAGTAGTTTCTCTGTACTAAGAGGCGGACAAACGATTCCTTAAACCGTGGGGAGAATGGCCCTGGAATGTTGACTAGTTACCCGTTCTGTTTGAGAAGTTTTGCTAAGTTAAAAAAAATGAAAAAAGTAGATATAGATAGAAAACAAATCATGCTATTCTCAGCCGTGACAAAGGGAGAGCTTGCCCTGGATTGGACCCCAAACTGGACCAAATGGACGTTCATTGCTAAATACACCCATTTCACTACTTGCTAGCCGCTCACCAAAGGCCATAGCATTTTACTCAAACTCCAGTTCCACAAGCCCGCATTTCATATAAAGGTAGTTCCAAAAGTCCCCATTTAAAAAATGAACCTTACTACCTACCAGTAAGTTTATTTAATTAACTTGCTAATCTTTAAATCAGGTCTATCTACTTATCTACTATTCATAGAAAACAGTCTTGAAAAACTAAATAATCCAAAATAAACATACTTCACGCACTCCACACCGTTTTGTAAAAAGGGGGGCCATGAATTATGAAGTTTACCATTACACTTGTAATGCACTTGTCAAGTCCAATCCGGGCCATGGGGGTCCCGGGACATACCGGGGTTTATGCCGGGACATGACAGGGGTTTTTATGCCGGGGACTTAAGCCGGGATGTACAAAAAAGTATTGCCCCGCAAGCCGGATGTTAGGCAGGACTTGGCCGGGAATGTACGTTGTTGTCCACGCCCTGCCGGGACAATCATTGATGATAGTGGGACTAAGCCGGGAGGTACAAAAACTGTTCCCGGCTATGCCGGGACATAAAACGGGAACTTTAACGCAGGGTCACACCATATTAAAACCAGGCTATCAGGGAGCAGTATCGCCCGTCAAATCTGTAGGATTCACCATTTTATATAGCTACCATTGCAGTCGATCTCTTCCATGTCGTGAAAGGCAAGCTATACTAGTAGCAAACACGCACGTCGTCGCACGGCGAGATATCAACTAATCGAGGATCTATATTTCAAAGTAAAATCGCACAGAAAAACCATCAAAAATCAACAGGAAATGTTTAAAAAAATTAATTCACTGAACACAAAAATTACTAGAAGTTTGTCTGATCATTTACGTCATAAATTACGTAGGTAGTGAAAGCTATTTGATATTGAGTCTTGCTAAATGCCAAATATTCTCTGATTGCATAAAACGCCGGGCATTTTAATATGAAAATGAAATATTGAATCGCTATGAAAACAAATGCTCATGAAATAATTTGTTAGCTCAAAAATATTCGCGACCTGCCGCATGTTCCGTTTTATAAATCAAAATTAAATGTAATCTCGACTTCGTGTAAGCCATGGTTGTAAAATAAACCCACCCCTTTAAACAGTGGCGGATTTTAAGGAAAAGGGACCCTGTCAGCGGCTTAAGGATGGGGCCCTTTAGCGTCGCTTCGCAGCGCAATGTCGCAATGTTGTGGATAATGTGAGGTTTTTTATTTTTTGTAACAAACCCGGCAAACTAACGAGGTTGTTTCTCAAACATAACACCTTACGATTGTGGTGGAAATTCGGTCTTCGGTTTCTTGCCACTTCGGCGATCCAAAATTATAGTATGATTTTATATAGCCTAGAACTTCCCGTTGTCGCATAGCGGGACCGAGCCGGGATTGTACAGGGCGTTTAAACCAGGTCCCCGCCCCCATGGCCGGAATATACAGGGATTGTAACACCGAAAAAGCCTGGTAGTGGGGGCCGGGACCTAGCGGGGGATGTACAAAAAATGTAGCCTCCCCGGGATTTCGTGGTACTTTAGCGGGGACAAAGCGCGGGGTGGTGTCACGACGAAAATGTAAATTCCCGGCTAAGTCCCCCGCTAAGTCCCGGGACCCCCCAGGGCCGGGATTGAAATAAATGAAAAGGAATATAATTCTAATTGTTTCTACTAAATTTGCATGCATTGGGAAAATGTTGTCTTAGTAAGCGAACGTTGCAACATGTTTTGCCCCTAAAGGGAGGACACCTCCCGCACCCCGGGGCCATATCAGTCCCTTTCTCTTTCGAGCCTGGTCGGCCCCCTACATTTAGCGGCCCAGCAGAAAGAGAATCAGAAAAACCAGGGCAAACTCCCTCCGTGTCACGGCAAGGTGAGGGTCTACTTGAAATTCAAAAATCAGACCCAGCAGAGTGAATGCTGAATTCGGGGAAATTTTGACTTCGAAGTCAAAATTTTACTTCAGGGTCTGATGTTTTTTGTGAGGTCTGATGTTTTAGACACCCGGGGGGATATGTCTAGAAACATCAGACTCGAAACATCAGATCTGAAACATCAGACCTCGAAACACTAGACCTCGAAACATCAGACATCAGACCCGGAAGTGAATTACTCTGGGTCTGATTTTCGAAGGTATGATGTTTCAGGTCTGATGTTTCTAACACCCCCCGGGTGGTCTCGAACATCAGAACCTCGAAACATAGCCCCGGATAGTAGTAACGTCACTTCCGGGTTGAGGTCTGATGTTTCGAGGTGATGTATTTCTAGACACCCGGGGGGAGTCTAAGAAACATCAGACCTCAAACATCAGACCCGAAGTAAAATGTTGACTTCGGCAAAAAAAAATCATCTTCCGGGTCTCTCTTGAGGTCTGTTGTTTCGACGGGTCTGAGTTTCTAGACGGTCCCCTCCGGGTATACTAGAAAACATCGGACCTCGAACACATCAGACCAGAAGTAACTTCAGTCCGGGTCTGAGGGTATGAATTTGTGTGTTCTCGGGTCTGATGTTTCAAGACACACGGGGGGGGGATGTATAGCGAAAAAATCCCGGGTGGGGATGTTAGAACTAGCAGACCTCAAACCTCCGACACCGGAATGTTTAAAAGTAAAATGTTGACTTCGGCAAAAAAAAATCACTTCCGGGTCTGAGGTATGTGTTTCTGGTCTGATGTTTCTAGACGTCCCCTCCGGGTATCTAGAAACATCAGATCGAACATCGACCGGAAGTGCATTTATTCCGGGGCCTGATGTTTCGAGGTCTGAGTCTTGTTGTTTCGAGGTCTGATGTGTTTCGAGACACCCGTCTGTGCACCAGTTGAAGCTGTGTACAGCAGTCCATGCACCAAGTCAAGGAGTTAACTCTTTTGCTTGCATTCCCATATTTTTTTAACTTTTTTTTTTTTTTTTTTTTGGGTCTGAGGTCTGATGTTTCGAGGTCTGATGTTTCTAGACATTCCCCCGGGTGTCTAGAAACATCAGACCTCGAAACATCAGACCCGGAAGTAAAATGTTGACTTCGGCAAAAAAAAATCACTTCCGGGTCTGAGGTCTGTTGTTTCGAGGTCTGATGTTTCTAGACGTCCCCTCCGGGTATCTAGAAACATCAGACCCGGAAGTGAATTTACTTCCGGGTCTGATGTTTCGAGGTCTGAGGTCTGTTTCGAGGTCTGATGTTTCGAGACACCCGTCTGTGCACCAGTTGAAGCTGTGTACAGCAGTCCATGCACCAAGTCAAGGAGTTAACTCTTTTGCTTGCATTCCCATATTTTTTTAACTGACCTTGTGTATGGAAGCTGGTCCCATGAGTTTCCATTTAACCAATGGATCCTTGCCTTGAGAGCTGAATACTTCGACACTTGGACCTCCCTATGAAAGACAATTTTGGATAAACATTGGACAATGCTCATGCTACCCATTATACAGATATAAAAGCAAGCCTAAACAGTATACAAATATACTGCATGGCTAGGGGAAATAGGGCACACTATATAATTTCTTGGACAGTTTGGACGTATGCCAGCTTCCCCGCCAAAACGGTGCACCATCGCATTGCAGGTAGACGCAGTACACGCAACGATCAATGCGCGCGTTTGTTATGTCCAAGAAATTATGGCCCAGAGTATATATTTTCCTTTATAAGGTACTGGCTATGAGCCTTCATTTATTCGGGTTCGGAGGCCCGTTGCCAGTACCAACAAGGGGAAATATTGTGCCCTATTCCCTAATAAAATTTACAAACCATGTATTTTACACTCACTGTGAATCTTGAGAGAAGGTTGTATATATCCCAAGGGAAATTTTATAGCATGTGTAATAACCGATGTTACTGTCTGAACAACTAACCAATGTTCAAACTAAAGATTTTACAGTTGACACCTATAAATACATGCATGGATTTATTTTGCTGTACCATGCTGAGAGGGTTAGTTAGAAAATTTCAAGGCCTAATAACCTTTTATTTAACCTATTTGGTTCTGATTTTGACAGCCAACTTTAGGGCAGTTTAAGGTGGATGGTAGCACTTGAGGTACATGTAGATGGTGACACATTTTTTATTCCAAATTCTGATATTATTCATGAACTTTCAGGGAAGTTTAAACTGTTGTTTCAATTCTGAGAGTAAATTAAAGGCTGACTCAAAGATTTCGAAATATAATTTTTTGGTATAATAATTAAAAAAAAGTCCACTAGAACTAAAGATAGTAACCTAAAATGCACAATTCAAAAGTTTGAGATGAATCCGATCTTTCGTTTTGAGGCAGTAAACATTTATGTACAGTATAATTACGAGCCATAGAATACCATGTATAACAAAAATTCCGGATCCGGAATTTTATAACAAAGTTGTGATTTTTCATATGAAGAACTTTGATTTGAGCTTAGCTATTTCACACAGTTTACTAGTACATGGACAAGCATTATGTATATGCAAAAAACATGATTTCTTTGAAAATCCAGGGCGCCCTCATCTGGAAATCTCTGAGTCAGCCTTTAACACTTACTGTGCTCAAGTGATCGAGATTGCTTTCATTAGGCTTGAAATTATTTGATGTGTGTCAGGATATGAAGATGGTTTGCTTTTCAAGAGAAATCATATTTGATTGCATAGTTTTGGAGTAATTATTACATAATTATGGAGTAATTTGTTCAACTTCAACAGAAGGAAAAGTGACAAGTATGCACATGTGGGTGTATACTTACTTGGAAAACATTTTTGAACATGTTGTAAATTTCAATTGACTATACCAAAACTGCAGGCAAAATTGTCCCAGTCGATGTTTTTTCTTTCATTCTTTTGATCACTCTCTCCTTCATAATGAATAACCTGTGGAGGAAAACACAGATATTATCTGGCGAAATAAAGAAATTACCTTGCAGATGCATGGTTGAGGTTGACCCCATGTAAGAGCACACATTATTGGTCAAGACTAAGATGTCTGTCTGTACATGTACACTGTAGTGATTGTACATTGCAAACAAATACAGGGTTCACTGAACGCAAGTGTTGTCTGCCGCTTTTGCGGTTTGTAAGGTCACACAAAGTCACCCCGGTCACATGAGGTCACCAACACGTGGGACACTATACTCTGTAAACCTGAAGTACAAATGCGCCGCGCATCATTATCGCGCCTTACTACCAAACACGCTTAGGCACAGTCTAAATCCATGAAATCGTGTGCGATTTAAGACACAGCGCATGATGTACGAACAAAACAAATCTCTTACACTGCATACACAAAATACTGTATAAATCGACATACCAGGCACTCCTTGTGAGACTTGTGTGGGAGTTTATTGATTACTTTGTACTTCTTGGTTTATGGAGTATACAACGTACCCAAGAATCTAGGTGTCAATCTCGTCATGAAAATTATACACCTGTAGACGTTTCAGGCATCCCTCGGGCACAGTGTTTGGCCTGTTGCTTTTCCTCACATACATGACCTTCCTGATATAATCCAGTCATCTGACTGATTATTCACAGATGACTGTCATTTATCACGAAATACAAAATGAAATACACTCCCAAGATCTCCAAAAATAACCTAAACACACCTGACATTCACATGAGGACATTTCCAGAGAGAAGCACCATCAATTTTTTTAACCCAAATTGTTTGCATATTTGGAATGCTTACCTATGTATTAGATCACACTTGAAGTGAAAAAGCTGAATACGCCGCCTTTATGTAATAAAATGATTTAGTTATTTCTGTTGTGCACAATAGAATTTCAATAACGCATGCTTTTTTACAGGCAAATTCAAAACAACATTTGCGGTTTTCTTTTGTGCATGTGACTTTTTGTGTGCTTGTTTGTCCAGTAAACCTTTGACACATTCTCGGTAGGTGGTCTACAACCGATCAAGTGCAATTTCAGAGAAATTTGTCTCCTCTAAAAAAATCTCCTCCTGTCACTTTAAAATTCAACCCCTCAAAATGTTTTGTAAATGACACACTCAATCACCAAAATGCTTTGAAATTGAATACAATCATGGAGCACTCATGACTCAATCAAAACTCAAAGTTGAGTTTATA
>JAMKCH010064758.1:0-48266 GCA_023653785.1 Ophioderma brevispina | reverse complement strand
TTCATGAACGCAAGTCTTTCATGTACAGGTCCACGTAAAGGACCTCAGAATTTCAAATTTAAAAACAAGCAAAACAGTTTGAAATTGACAAAGTGCACAAAATTATTTGCATGAAAATTCTGCTTTTACAATACCATAATTCATAGTGGTTCAAATCAAGTGATGTATATGTGTCCATGCCAAGCCTGAAGGTTGTAACTCAAGAAAACAAACAGTAAATATAAAGCAAGTATCGTAACTCATGCATCAGTCATGTATTGGGTAAGCTTGTGACAATTTTGACTGAGCATTGTGCAGACATGTGACATATTGTATTTTGCTCTTTGAGAGTATGGTATATACTTTTATGCCAGTGAAAAGTGAGGCCTATCTGTACCTTATCCTAGGGAGTTCATGCAGACGTAAAACAAACACCGGCGTTTGTTTTGGCAAATTAATGATGAAGCCTAGTTAATTTATAGATTGGATAAAATGGTGCATTTGTATTATGTCTTTATTGAATCAATAAGTGCACATAGCTCAGAGGGTCTTCAATTCAGTCCAGGTATTAGTTCCTCTTTCTGGTGGCTATGCAAAAGATGAACTTAACTGCTAACTGAATGGAATAGGCATAGATGGAGAGTTTTATTTTGGTGAGTTGTGATTTCAAAGGGAGTTAATGTGAGATTTATGCTTTTTGTTTGGTGATACTGTGATGGTACATTTGTTAATCATATTTACACAAATGTTAAGCTGATTCAGTCCAAAGGTTGAATGCAAAACAACAAAGCCTATCTTTTTTTTCTATCTAAAATTGTGTCATATTGGATGAGCTGTCCAATATTTTGGGTAGTGGATGACGGCACTACGATACATTGGACTGCCCATCCAATATGACACAGTATTAGATAGGCAAAACAACAAGTCTTATCTTTTATTCTCATTCATTTTTAGCTTTGGTTGTTTTAATCACTAAAACTATTTTCTATTTCAACAATATTAGTTAAAAAGCAAAAATATTCCCCCCATTGTCAAAAATGAACCAACCCATACTAGCTGCATGCACTGCGTAACCGTATACATTCGCGCATAAACACTTGCGAGATGATGCTCTATCTAATATCGTCTCATATTAGATTAGGCAACAACTAATGATTTTGTGTTTGCTTACTAAACCCCACCCACTGAATAAGTAATGATAACAACTAAGTATCCTTGTATGTTAGAAATTCTCATCTTGCAGCAATGCACACGTATGGTACCGTAACCCCCACTTTTCTTACAGTATCTTTGATTAGCAAAAATATCAAATTTTGAAAATTGGGGGTGCTCTAAAGATCATTCTAGATAGCTAAGTAAATAGCTTGGGATTTTTCAAGTATTGTGTCATTTAAAGATTGCATCATAAGATGATTTCATTAGTGTGATCCAATTGGATAGTGTTCGAATCTATATATTAATACTGGTGGTCTGTCTGTCAGTGTGTGTGTCTGTCTGTCTGACCGCGTCTATTTTCTCGGAGTCCGAGGGTCGCACGTTCCTGAAACATGGTGGGTGGCTGCCTCTTGACCTTCCGAAGACCGAGTTTGTATTTTTTAGTGGATCAAAGGTCATCTGGGGTCATTCAAGGTCAAAGTAGGTCAAATGGGGTAAACGGTGGTGTTTGGACATGAAACTGGGTGGGGGTCGATTGTTGATGCCGGGTCATTCAAGCCAGGTGATCGCGAAACCTGGGGACCCCCTAGTATTTATAAATGCATGATGTTGCTGTAATGGCAGCTTTAGATATTAGACGAACCTATAAGAATAATATAAGGTACGATATTGCTCAAGAACAAGGGGCAGTAGTTAATTTGAATCTCCTGAGATGGTAGATTGGTGCAATACCAGTGCTGATATTTTAAATACAACAGCAGCTTAAAAGCTACTTCGTCTGCTGCTATCTTTCAAGCTAAAAGCGCTTCAGTGTTTGGAATCAAAAATGATTTCAGTTTATGGTGCTAAAAGTTGGACATTTGCAACAAACAAACTTTGTGGTATGCTCCAAAAAGATTCCCACAAGCTTTTATTGTGGAAACATATTAAAGTGAGCGGCCATTGAATCTTTGCCGAAGTGACATATCAGTTGAATTACTTTGATCCGACAGAGGTTGCATTTCATTTCTAAAAGCATGTCTTACCAGTAACAAGTGATCACCATCATACCACTTAAAGCTCGGAGTATGTTTTACAAGGTATTTTATCAGTAATTTATTGTGACTTACGGTTACCAGGACATCACACAAAATTCTATTTTCCCAAAAATTCCAAACCAATAGTATTACAATTGTCAATTTTGAGCTCCAGATGAGTACACAAAATTTAGAAAAGATTCAGCTTCCCCTTTACCGAAAACATGTCCATTGAAAGCTTAGTTAACCCTAACACGGCGAGAGGCATTAGAGCCACGAAAAACTGGTACGGTCGGAAAATGTTTTCAGTGCATCTCGGCCGTCAACAATATTTTTTGTCGCGCGCCAATGACTCTCATTGGCCCTCAATGCATCTGGCGTCCTTACACGGGAAAATGACAGCGAAGGGTTCCTCGTTGGCCCACCGCCCCGTTTGGGCGGCTTACGGGACAATAAGCGATTGTTCCTCGGTTGCATGTGGGCCGTCTTGACGGAAATGACGCGGATGTTCCTCGGTACATTGGGGCCTTCATTAACGGGAAAATGATGCGAGGCTTTCGCTGCATTTCGGACGGTTTGCCCGCAGAAGCGGCACAATGCTTTTAATCAGGCGGGTGACAATGTGTACAAATGCCATAGGACAATTCAATTCGAGGGTGATAACGCCACAATTTTCGATAAGGCTATTTTTAAATTATGATAAAACGTATTCCATACGTATAACGGAGCCTGACGTAGTCATAATAGCGCCACGCACGGGGACTATGATGTGGCGTAATCGCGCCACTCACGATGGCGAACTTATAAGCTACAATTTCATGCAGATAAACTGTGCAGTACGCATCCATTAGTTATTTATTTATTTAGTTATTTCTTTATTATCCCTGTTTTTATTGCATTCGCATGCGATGTGTTGTTCATCTGGGACCGTCTTTCCGGAAAATTGGCGCGAATTTTTTCGTTGCATCTGGGCGTCTTCCGGGAAATGACGCGATGTTTTCGTTGCATCTGGGCCGTCTTCCGGGAAAACATGATGCGATGTTTTTAGTGCATCTGGGCCGTTATGAATTCCGATACTTTTACTGTGGCGGGGAAAACAGGCCGAGATGCAATGAACGCAAACTTTGCTCTCGTTGAATATGGGTGCCGTTTTAAAAATAAAAAATAGAGTGACTTTCGTGGCATTTGGGCCGTCGGTCGGCAAAACGAACCGGTCCGGGTTAGGGATTAAAGAAAATATTTAAATTGTGAAATGACATAAATCTGTAGCTGGATTACTCTTTTTCTTTTCTAATGTATATACAAATTGAAAAATTGAATTCCCCATGCTGAACAAAAATCAAAAAAGTTTTGCAAGGAGGAAGCAAAATGCATCCATTCTTGTGACTCAATTTGCATCATACCTCACAATGCAACTCCCCAGATCTGTTACTTGGCTTCTTTATCATCTGACTAATGGTTTACTCAAGACATTTTTGACGGTTTCCTCCATTAGTTTTCAATCACATTTAAGTAGAAAGTGAAGGAGGATCTGTGCAGAGGAGCTGTAAACAAGTCTCGGAACCATTTGATGAATTGATGAACTTGAAGGAATGAATTATTTGCGTACGAAATGAAAGCGAAGTTGATTTGGATTTAATTTGGAATAATTTCTTCCAGGCAGAATTTTATGAAATAATCACAGTATGTGTAAATTTAAATATGTCTAAATTGGAAAAGTACAAATGAAAAATTGATATTCTGTGGAATTAAAACGTTTTCCAGCAAATTAAATGGCAGCTTAATCGACAAACTATTACTAGAATTAAAAGGCAATTTACGGAGAATATAAGTGGAAGAGTCTGTGACATGTACCACGTAGCACTTCCACTGGGTATAGATTTTAATGGAAATTTATGGGCGAATATTGTTATCTCAACATAGATCCATACAAACGATATATCAAAATATGCACTATCGACTGAAGGGAGAATCTATAAACGTGTCCAGGCTCCAGGGTGAACGTTATTGAGCATGTCAGTGCAACGGCATTGGCATTTTTCGATTTTGAAATCGCTTCAAAAATCAGACAAGCAATTGAGACATTGTGTGGTCTGAATTAGACATTGGGGATTGCGAGTTTGTTTGCTGGTATTCTTGTTGCCTGCAGTGATGTATAGAATAGTTACGTACACAACGATAGGATGTAACAAAACCTTGACAGCAGATTTTGTCGTTTGCCAAGATACAGATGCAAATATTTTATTTCTTTTGTTGTTGAAAATGTGTAATTCAATGCAGAGTCGATTGTGTAGATTGAATATGTCAAGTTTGCTTGTCTCGTTGTCGGCTTTAAATGTTTGTGTCAGGTCAACAAAAAAAGAGGACCGATGTTGAGTCGTTGCTATGTTGTACCGTTATTTATGATAATCTTGTTAAAGCATCGCACGTTACATTTTATTGCTGTGATGATGAAGGCAAAACGTTTATTTGTGCGAATGTCAGTGATTGCTGTCGTTAGCTAGCAGAGTATAAGAAAATTCACAAGTGCCACTCCTAGTAAGAAACTGCTAGGCTCCAGGAAATCCAGGGAAATTTTGTGAACATGTATGGTTGGTTTATAAGGAAATATTGATAGCTTGGAGTGTACTAAGAAGAACATTGAATTCTATGTACTCTTTTGGGAATATTTTTTCCTATGAAATTGGAATAAAGGACATATTTTTCTATTCTGTGTTGACTGAATAAGTGCTGTATCACTTTGTGTTAATAATGCATCTTGTGCCATTATTTTGGAAGTTGAATAATATTTACTTTAAATTTGTTTTTGAAGTTACTGTGTGGCTCCTTTAGGGGGACTGAAGGGATTTAAAGAGGGAATATGAAATCTTTAGCCTCATCACGATGGCTCACCCAATCATACTTAAGAATTTTTACATCATTATAACTATTTACAAAGTAACTTAGAGTGTACATTTTGCATATTATGTTTGATTAGATTTTCTTTTGGAAAAAAAATCCATAAAAATCACCTGATGGTTAGTCTTTTGGGGCTGTAGCAATTAAAGGTGCTTGTTCCGATCGTCTTTGGGACCCCCTTGATTTACCCGGAAGTAGTATCAATTTTGATATCAGATGAAAGGCCGTATTTTTCTCATTGTCTTCCTGAAATTTCAGCTTTCAAATCCATTTTGTTCTCAAGATACTGACAAAAAACTGCTGTTGTTAGTGGTTAACCATCAATATTAGCACAGTACTATGCATTATCGCATCTAGCATCAAAACCGCAAGTTTTGTTTCCCACGGTACCTGGTGGCCTCTGTGTATACAAGTGTCAGGCTCTCATACCAAGTAGATAACACTATACCCAAAAATCGGAACAAGCACCTTTAAATTGCAATTCAGGGATTGTGCCATCACTATCCACATACAACATACTTGATCTTTTGGATGAAGTGGCACCTACTAAATCTCCAAGAAAATAGGTGGACAGACAGATTTTTGTGTCACCCGCATTGCAGGAACATACTTGTATGTCTGTTCATGTGTATGCCAGTGCTGGAGTCGAGTCCACCCCATCCGAGTCCAAGTCCGAGTCCCTACTATCCGAGTCCGAGTCCCTACTATCCGAGTCCGAGTCCAAGTCCGAGTCCTTGATGTCCGAGTCCAAGTCCGAGTCCCTGTGTCCAAGTCTGAGTCCGAGTCCTCAATGCAAAACGAGTGACCAAATTTATTATTCAACTGGTTAGCCAATGCCACTGGTAGTGTAAAGGTCCATTCATACTTCCACTGCATTGCAGTGCAGTGCTGCTTCACTGCCAATATATCATCACTTTCTGCTGCAACTTGATGCAACCCACTGCAATGCAAGTTAAGACAAATTTAACTTTGTTGCAGTACTGCATTGCAGTTTGTCCAGAGTGCAGTGGAAGTCTGAACGGACCTTAAGTGTTTAATTACAATGTCACTGGCAGATCACTTGACTAGACATTGTTTTAACTAAAATTTGAGTCTCAACTAACAAGTACAAAAAATAATTATTTATTTTGTAAAAATTGAATCAGCTGCTTTAAAAACTCACAACCTTTTGATGGAAAAATTGATCATGAAATGATGTAGGGATCCAAAATAAATCGAGAAAGGACACTCGATCAAGAGAGTGGAGCCATATCTGCTTGAAATCAGTAGCTTATCGATCGTCGGTCGTACGTGTTGCTGTGAAATTTATGCTACGTCATCCTTGGTCAATACGTCATACTGCAGAAATTAGAAGTCTGTTAGGTAGCTCATCAAAATTTGTGATGCTATTGCTATCGATATCGAAATTGTCTATGGGCATTTGTACAGTTTCACCCGCCTGATTTGATCCGTTGATAATTGAACGATCAATATCGACTCTGCGTGATCAATTATCATATGGTAGAACAGAGGGATACTTAAATTTCCCTCTGAATAAAGAAGAAATAAACAAACAATTATATTTAGCTGGAATATGCTATCTTTTTTGCATTATTTGGAACGGAGGACTTGAGAACTATTATGATAATTTGTTATCACATTAATTGAACTAATTCCGTTCGATACATGATGTCATCGCTCATCAAAGAGTGTTTGTTGGTACAGAATTCAGAACGAAAACATTCGCTTGCAACTTAGTTTCCAATGATTTACGGTAAAAACAAAAAGTAAAAAACATCTAAAATAAACTTATAAAAAATGTGCAATTTTGCTGGACTTGAGCCGAGTCCTCGCTGGTCCCCGAGTCCTCAAAGGCTCGAGTCCGAGTCCAAGGTGTCCGAGTCCAAGTCCGAGTCCTTGAAAAATCAGACTCGAGTCCGGACTCTAGTCCTCCAGCACTGGTGTATGCGTGTATTCAAATTTCGCTTAATCTTTTAGCTCCATTTGCCACCAAACTCAGGTCATAGGTGCACCATAGAGACTCGCATGTCATGGAAAGGTAAAGGTCACATACCAAGGTTAAATGTCATTAGAGGTCAACTTGTGCAGTTCAAACACAAAAATGGCATTTTTGCAGTGACTCTTAAGAACCAGCTACTTGTGTATGGGTAAAGTAAATTATATAGCAAACTAGAAAAGTATTTGTTTTTACGTTTTTTGTTTGCTTTTATGTATTTTACATGATGTTCAATTTGCCAAATTTGGTGAGCGAGTTTTAATTGTTATTCCAAAATCCTCACTGTTATAGATGTGTCCTAATGGTATAATAAAAAGAATTCTGAAACATTGGCAACCATGTGAAAGGAAACGGCCATGTATTATAATTACTACCTCATGAGCATGCATACACTTAATCTTATCGTTTAGGAATTGGCAATATTTCTGATAATATCTATACATGAATTCTTCATATGCTTTGCACTGTTCCCTGCAATATTTTAAATGCTGCAGTGTGAATGGAACAGATATTGCAGTCGCAAATTAAATCAAGAAATCCCAGGGATGTATTATTAAAATATATCTAGGCAGGATTATATTGTGTCTTTTTTACCATAATTAAATTTTCAAAATGGCGGTTGTTGTAGCTTCATGTTGCCATGGCAACATGTTTTCTAATGACTTGGTACACTTGATTAGTGATGTGTGGCAGTTGTCTGAGGTATAGACATTAGGTTCATATTAAAGACTGGTATTACAGCCATTAAGTATAGCTGACATGTTGTAGCAGTGTCAGACATACTTCAATAACTGAAACTGATATTACATGGGTGTGTTTTGATGGAGCAGATTGTGACGACAGTACATGAGTAGACCTATTCGCTGATGTAGTGCACGTTAGTATCCATTAGTTACTGGTTCAAGCCTTGGCTCGTGCACCTGTTCCGAATTATGATATGCCATAGGATTTGCATTGTGATCAATGTGATCAGTGGCTCGAACCAAAGATAGTGTGAGCCAGTTGACCTGGCAAAGGTCTTATTCTAACATGCTCTACATCAGCAAATATCTGTAAAGTTTCTAGCTTTGCTAAGCCAGTTTACTCAGATCTATTGCTTCCTTGAGTGATGAAAGTTCAATAATTTTGTTTTATTAAAGGTGCATGTTCCGATCATATGGGACCCCTGATTTACCTGGAAGTAGTATCAATTTTGATATCAGGTTAAAGGCTGTATTTTTCTCATTGTTATCCTGAAATTTCAGCTTCTAAATGCCTTTCTTTCCCAAGATAGTAAACCACTAAAACAAGTTTTTTTGTCTATCAAAATTAGCACAGAAGTGAATAATGCCTTGCAAGGTGAATTTTCACTTCTACTATCAAAACCGCAAGTTTGTTTCCCACGATACTTGCTGGCAAGTGTATGCTAAGATGGAAATTCAATTTGGCACTTATTTTCGCCTATACACTTAAACAATTAGTCATTTTGACATTGAAAATATGTCAGATGGGAACCCATTAAGATATTTGTCAACTTTTTAACTATAAATATAAATTGGTATCAAATTGATCAAATTTTGATTCAGTTTGATCCAAATTGTGTCAAAAATTTGACAGATTATTTTAGTGAGCTCTGTCCGTGCTGACTAATCTGTTTTAGAGTGTATGTATATTAACATAAATTCCCAAGGTTATAGTTTTCATTATTTGCTAAGACAAAAAATTGTCTGTCTGGCAAATGGCTCTTATAATTTAATAATATCAGATAAGACAATCTCAGTCTCAAACTAATGCTCCCATGACAAATTTTTGACCTTGCAATTTGTTGCTTCAGATATTTACAGACGATAAAGTTGTGGATTTGCGCTAGAGGTATCTTTTACTCGTACTCTTAAATGTGAATCCCATATTCATGATAGTAAGGAATAGACAGAGATCCCTATTTCACGCCCACTCACTATGAGTTACAATATGCTCATCCACCAAGGACACAGTTCAGTGGGTTGCACTAAACACTTATACATGCATTGACATGAACTGACCTTGTGATCTGGGTACCATGTATCATACCCAAACACCATTGGGTGTGTTTTCTAAATACATGGTGAATGAAAGCTACTGAACTGTGCCAAGGGAATTGAGATTTTAATAGCTCATAGTGACACATAGGCTTATTTACCACCTCTTGATCATGAGCGTCATTAAAACATATCAATTTAAGCTCGGTGTCGGGAATGCGGGATGGGTCCTTTAGAAATTGTTTTGGGTAACTCGAGCTTTCTGCAAATACTTACTGTACAAAACATGGCTGATGTGGAGTCATCGTCATAAATATTTTTGCAACCCACTTGGCCATCAAAGATACAAAATCACGCCTGAACGATTTCAGCATTGCCGTTCAATTTATCATTAAGATCTCGTAGAGCTCCCAGAGCTCCTTATTATTGCAAGCAAATAACCTTATTGGTTTTGTCCTCATAAGAGGGGGAGAGAGATGTGTTTTGATGGTAGCTAGTCGCCATGGGTAATTGTCAACCATTTGTTCCCATATGATTTTGTTGAGAAAGTGACATTAAAATATCAACGACGTGGGTGCAATATTTGTGTGTGGTTTGTGAAATTAAGATGTATGTATGTAGAGAATGCATTCCCATGTCCATGCATAAATGTGCACAAACACACACACCACGCCCCCACATACAAGCAAGTACGCATTTGCCGCCGGGGGGGCCTCCCATTTTTTTAGGTGTCTGTTTATATAAGGCTGTTAAGAAGACCCCCATTTTCAGCATCCTTGTCACCCAAAGACCCCATATGTTTTTGCAAATTTTACCGCTGTCATCGAAACACCCCTATTATTTTTGATAATTTTCACCCAAAGACACATTTTTCCAGAATATTTTGCAAAGATTTCACCCAAAGACCCCATTCTTTTTAGAAAATTAGCAAATTTGTCACCTAAAACCCCCTACTTTTTGGCAATTTGTCCATCTCTCACCCAAAGACCCTTATTTTTGCACATCCTTAGTCACTGAATGCCACTGGGTTTGGAAGCAGTATTTCAAGATCACAAATGACAATAAATATCTATACCAAACAACTGAAAAAATTTCCCTATGCTTCCTCTTTATTGGCCGAGTGTACTTGGCACACTCATCTACCAAGTCTGGACTTTGCCCCACCTTTAAGTTTGAGTCGTCAAGCAGACCATTACATTACGTTTCTTGCAAGATTTCATGCAGGATTGCATTCCAAATTGCTGTTAAACACATTGCTAAATTAAATTCAAGGCACTTTCCACTCTTAACATGTGCATCAACATAATAAGCCTTCAAAAGGCAGATTGTGATAGATTGCGGAAAAATACAGATGTACGCATACGCCCTTACCGAGTGAATGACCGTACACTGGGTAGCGCAGTCAATGCGACAACCCTGGGCAAGTCTCGATGTTATTTGACGTGTTAAATTTGAGACACAGTATGGACAGAAACCCTCTGAGCACTCTCACTGGAAGCAATCGTCATGGCAACATGGTGGACTATTTAATTCAAGCCTGGCTTTTTTCACCCTTGTAATGTGCAAATTTGCGACATGCTCTGGCGTAATTGCTAATTCTGTCCTGTTACGCTATTTGGCGTGGAATATCTGATTAATGTATATGGGCAATTCCTACACAGAAGTTGGAAGATTCTGAAATGCTCTGAGCCACTGGATACCTTTATCCATCTATGTATGTTGTATAAAAAGAGTTAGCATTTATTTAGAGCCTCTTTGCAGCATGAGAATCTTATGTTCTGTAACATAGTCCTTTGTGGACACTCCCTTTGGGAGATAATAGATTGTGAGTTACTTTAAAACAAGTTAATTTCATGGCCACTTTTGGTGTATACTGAAGACAAGAGCCCACTTCTTCCCAGCAAGTAATATTTCCTGAAGAAATTGATTTCAAGCTGTTAAAGGCAATGTCAATGATTTGTGAAATCAGAAAAACAAATTTTTTTTCAAAAATGAGATTTTTGCATATTTGTAACAAGTATAGGTATCCTAACATATCCTGCAAGCGATAGACCAAAGGCAACCTAATAAAACAAAATCGGATATTTTAGTCATTACTGTCCGTACGGACACTTACTACAACACATAATTGAATGGGGATTCATATCTTTGAACACTGCCATTTTCTTCCTTTTCTGTCAATTTTTCAGAGTGAAAAAATAACTTATAAAAGAGAATTCCACAGACTTATCCTTCACTTTTAACCTATTCCTGCCAATTTCAAATATTTTGAAGCTTTCAGGTGAATCACTGATAGTGTCTTTAACTTTTGTAAATGGAAGCATCAACACAAAATTCTCAATGCAAATGGTGTCTTTTATTTTAGAACTTTAAGCAGTTGCAATACAATTTTGACAAATAAGAAATGCAAGAGTTATTACCTGCAAAAATTGGAAAAATCTATTGCAGGAATCTTGCCATATAGGCCTACAAAGGTCATGATTTGTATGTTTTGTGCCCTCTATATGCCAACTCCCCATATTATATAAAGACATGTAAAACTAGATTTTAAAGAGAAATCATATTTTGCCCACAGTGAATTTTTTTCAAATTTACAGATAATGTAGTTAGTGGAATAAATATTCCAATTTATTTCTCAAAACTGTGTCGCCATTGATATTTTATGTTTCAAGACAACTTGTGATTAAAAAAAATGGGACAAAAATATTTACAAAATTCAAAACAGTAAAATTACCCAAATTAAACAGATATACCATGGCCTCATTGTGTATCATATTTAATTTTGAGTCAACATCCTATTATAGTAATCCCTCAATATACAGTGTATCCCATTTGAATTTTTAACCATTACTCACATCACAATTGATGGTACAATGACAAGGACAATTTTCAGGAAACAAAAGAGATAAATATTTATGAAAATAATAAAGAGACGTATAAAGAACAATCTTTTTAATTGATGTTTAAAATCAGCAGGCATTCGGTATTTAAATGTCAATCTAATTATCTATTTGCTGGAATAAGTAGATATATACGCTTTTGATAATACATCTGCTAAATATTAACCTGACCTGGGAATTCAGCTCAAAACAATTTTGTTCTGACATCTGATGACAAATCATGAATATCTTTTATATGATAGCGTAATAAATGTCCTATTTGTATAATCTTGAAAAGGATCCTAATTTACATCATGGAGTAATTAAACAGGGCTCACTTCTGTTCTTTCAGTACAAGGACAAAAATGATCATAATTATCTGATTGTACTTTCCAGGGATTTTGTGCAAAAACTGATGATTAGTTGCACATCATCCATGTTTTAATTGTTTTAAACAGGAAAATTATGTTTCTTGGTTTTTGCTAATTGCTGGCTAAAGAAGTAGGGGTGAAAATTACTTTAGTGGATACAAAGGCTGACTCATGACCCAAAGGTCCTGGGTTCGAGTCCCGTTGAGGCCAATGTGTTGTGCACTTGGGCAAGGCACTTTACCTTGCTTGCCTCTCTCCACCCAGGTGCAAAATGGGTAGCTGTTAGGAATATTGTCCATTGAGCACCGCCCAAAGGTATGAGTATGCCTTGGGCATTTGTAAGGAAGCTGACATATTCTAGTGGCAGCGGAATAAATGTAAAGCGCTTTGATTATGTGAAAGGCACTATACAAATGTCAACATTTATTTATTTATTTAAGAGAACAATGAAAATTTGAAGTAAAATTCTGATAAAAAGGAGGTCAGTCATGTTCTGAAGTCACCTCGCAAGTGTACATGCACATTGTCTCGCCAACGAGGATATGTAATTAGTGTAATAATATACCCTTTTAAAAATAGATCGCCAATTATGTTGGCTATTTATAAGTGAATGGCTTAGTAGTGCTTGAGAGTTATTTATTGATATTACAGTCAGTGTTGAAGAAAAAGAAAACAAAAGCAGATACTTTGCATGACTTTCATATCATTATTCATTAATTTCATAATTTCAGATTTGTTTACTGATTATCTATTGCATATTGATAGCTTCATTGTGTGTTACCGATTGAAGCTTGAGGAGTAGTATGTAAATTCTGGGGAAACATGAAAATCCAAAATTTTCTTTGAATTTGATGTTCAATGCAAGATTTCCAAAGTTATCATTTTCACTTAGATTTCCAAAAGTGCAAGAAGGTCCCTAGTGCTATAGCTGCCATTTGTCAGAAATTCTCATTAAATTACTATTATGCCAAGTCTGTGGTCAATGGCCCCGGGTTAGTGGCTCTTGAAATGTTTTTTCACACGGCAGCTATTGTACATTAATTTATTTCAAGACAAAGTATTTACAGATTAATTAATCAGGGACTTAAGTCCATTGATTAAAAACAAATACAATCATGCTAAAATTTAATTGTTAAGAAAAATTAAGTGTGTGCGCGTGCGTGCGGGTTCATGCATATGTGTGCGGGTTATAACAAATGGCAGAGTCATGCTTTAAATAGAAAAGGAACTGACCCATCAAAGAAACAATTCTGCCAAAGTGTAGCCAAAAGCTTCCATTATAATCTGAGATAAAATGTCTGAAAATTTCTCTAAGTATGGGAACCAACCTGACATGACTTCCCTCAAACATGACTGTGAATGTTAAACCCGAGAATGGACGATACCTCTGCCATGAACATAGGTATACAGGACAAACTAGAACTGACACGCTATGATATCGTGTGTCTGAGAGCCCGAGCCCATGAGCCACATGCCATATTTGGATAAGATTGTTTCCAATAGGCAAGACTTCCTACATTAAGCCGTCAGTGATATTTTAGGAAGCGTTTTGTTTCAACATAAGAGACATCGAAGTCCATTGACCTTGGATGCGCGTCATGGCGAGAGTGTCGCTACTCGCTAACTGTCCCTGCGCTCACCTGAATTGGGAATGTTCTTGAATTTTATTTAAGCTTTACAAGTGTCAAAGTAAGCTAAGAATCAAGACGTATGTTTTTCTGATGCGGGTATGTAGCGCACTTTGCTTAAAGGTTGAGTATCCCATTACTCGTATCATATCGCGACTTGGAAAGTGTCTTATGTTGACTACTTGCACGCTTGCTTGCTCACTTGATTGGAGATTTTACTTTTCAGGAGAGTTTTCTTGTAAAGGAGAATCAATTTATTGAAATAGATTAAAATCTTTTAGATAATGTAACAAACACGACTTTCCCAGATTGATTGATTGATTGGGTTGATGGGTGATTGATTGATAGGTGACTAAGCCATCAGAGTTTTTTGGGTGGGAAATTGAAGGTTTTAATTCAAGTATTAAAATTGCATAACAATGCTGAGTTACAATCCCATAATGCAATTTAACTTGATGAATCATGTAACTGCCATACAGAGCCTTATCCAAAACCCTACAAATTCTCTTTACAGTGTAGCACAGAAAATGCTAGTACTTAGAGGTGCTTGTTCAATTTAAGTGCACCATGTTCTTTACTTCATATACTGAGCCTGTCACTTACATACACTCACCATCAAGTTCTGTGGGAAACAAAATTGTGGTTTTGATGGTAGAAGTGATAATGCATATTGAAAAGCCCTATTCATTACTGAGATAATTTTGATGGTTAACCATTAAAATGGTAGTTTTTTTCAGTTTCTCTCTCTCTCTCTCTTTGGCAAGAAATCAATTTAGACGCTACTTCTGGGTCGGGGGTCCCAAAGACGGTCTAACCCTAGCACAGCTAAATCTCACCATCATCTGAGAAAAATGCACTAAGTCCAGAAAGTAGTGATGACGTCATCAAACCAAGACTCATATGGGCACGAAATCGCTGGCCGGGCCAGTGACACTGCCGTAGCGTGCTATCCCGGGTCGTGAGGCTGGGGCCCGACGGGCCCTGGGTTCGAATCCCACCCAGATTTGCGACTTTTATTGTTCCCCTCTTCCCTCACTCCTTCAGTTCCTCCCGGGAGGGGGTTCGGGCTTTAACTAATTTTGACATGATCTTGAAAGTGTTTGTGTTTGTGTTTGTGTTTTTTTATAGATTTTTAGGCAATTTTAATCCCCAGTACTGTATGTTTATTAACGTATAGGTACATTGCAATGCATTCTGTGATTGGCTTAAACTACCCTCGGGATATACAGTGATGGACATGAGTTTGCCTAGATGTACCCTATACAAATCTTGGAAGTAAATACAGGGATAGGAGTGACAAATCAGTTCATGACTCAAATGTTACCATGCAACAATTTTGCTGAATTGGGTTACAAAAGCTATTTTATACATTTTTAATCTTATTTCTGCAACATAATGTTTTATTAATTGGGTAAAAAAATCAAAAATTGCTTAAATTGGCATTTTTTATGCCATGCACAATGAAGGCAAAGAAAATGGCACTTTGCAAATTTTGTGTTAAACACTTTTCTTGGTTAAAATGGAAATTTGAATGTACTTGAGTCTCTTTGAATATGAAATGAAAATTGTCAAGTGTTTCTAGAAGCCTGCATCCACTTGCAAGTGCAGGCCCTGATCCAGTTCTGGTGGTAATATTTAATTAACCCGATTCAGGATACATTTTATCTCTGTACATATCGATAAGCGCCTTAGTCGGAAAGTGCCTTCGTTCTCACCAGAAGTTGAAATTTTCCTTTCATTTCCTTAGCCTTCTCTTAGAACAGACAAACAGGTCTTTGACCAGAGAGGATGCCTCGGAGATAATTTGCAGATGAAATAGATTACGTATAGTAACTGATCAACAAATGCCATGGCAGGTTTCACTGTACCATAAGGCTCAAAGTCTAGGGAATACACAAACTTGGAATTTTGTGGCTAATTTGTATCTCTTATACATTTTGACATTTTTGTTGGGTGAAATAGTTAAAATATTTGACAATTGTGCTTTTGGCCTCACCATGGCTATATTAGTATATATAATTTGCCATGGGATGCCAATAATTGACAGTTAATAAAATACTTTTCTTGAAAATTATCAATATTTTTGAGATAATGTCACTATGATGTCAAATTTAGTGATAATAAATTAATAAGTGAGAATTGATAATGTGAAGGATATTAGTGGAGGCCAGTTCAATACATTAAAAAAAATCTTACCATTTTGTCTTAATAATCAATATGGTGGTGATATAATTAAATTCAACCTTGCATTGTAAGAAAACTGAGACGTAACAACCTGAATCTATGTGACCTCATACGTGTGTGCATAATGTTAATCAATTGTTAATTACATGTGTTTGATTGACTCTGTCCAATGGCCTGTATAAATGTACCTTTGAGGAATTAATGTAAAAATTGCACGTAATAATAATAACAGACATTAATAGATTTAGCAGATTAAAAGAAACAAGTTGCAGATTTTGCCAAGAAAGAACTAAATAATAGTCATTATTGGTATGGTAGGCAATATCATAGTATACCATAGATTTTTTTTCCTTCAAAATTTTCTAAAAGATGCCTTGTCTTCTTGCTGTAAAGATTATGTGATGGACTACTGCCAGAAAATATTGGACCAAGTCATGGATGAAAGAGGTCAACATCTTTGATTAAATTTCTTCATATAATTGAACTTTTCTCAAACTCTGCATCTCTGTATTTGATAACTTGCTTCATGACTTTAATGAAATAAAAATTCAAAATACAAGGCTAACTGGGCATTATGGTATCTATTATAAAAATGCATGATTTTGGAAGAAGCAAGTTACAAAATTGCCTCAAATGAGCTAAATTGAAATGATCCATATTATATGTAGGCAACACTCCAGTGAAGTGTGTCATGGGTTGAATATTGAGCCTGGATTAATATTGCAGCCTTATTTGCATATATTAATCAATTGGTGATTAATTACCGTGGCTCAACTGCCCTCCTGCCTTCAGTGAGATGACCTTTTGAATATTTTACAATATGTGAGTTGCTGGCCGACTACCTGTGAATGCCAATAATTAATGTCTTTAATAAAATGCGGAATGCGTGTAAGAAGATATTCATGTGTATATATTGGGTGGTAGAGTTGCGCTCTAAAAATAGATGAAACAAAATCAGGATGGGTGGAATTTGTTGTGGATTTTTGTAAACCAAAATGCATTGGTATTTCACATGAACTTTATATTTGACTAATGATGCAATCAACTTGGAAGTGTTAATGTGTCAAATTCCCATTTGTGAGCGAGAGTAAAAAATGTGTGTGGTTTCGCTTGAACTGTGTCATAAAATTATTTGTTTGAAACTAGTGTAGCTTTACAAATAACCTACATTCCAGGGATTTGTGACAGTTCCAATCTTACATGAAGAATATGAAGTAAATAAACGCATTAAAAAATAATGTTGCTAGTGGTTAATTTGACTTGAAACATGCTATATGTTATATATAAATATTGAATGTATATGAGTGTAGTGTATAAGAATATGTTCGTATATGTTGAAAGACAAAATGTTCATTCCACAAGGCGTAAGCCGAACTGAATGGAACATTCGATTTGTTCAACAAAAAATATTCTTTCCATTGCACGAATGAAGTCTTTAAGCATTTGTTTTATATGACATCTAATTAGATGCTTGTCATTTTTAACTTACTAAAATGTGGGCCTATCATACCTATTAAATCAATCCAAATTTAACATTGTGCTATATAGGCCTATTGTAACCTTGCAACTTCAACATCTTTCTCATAAATTGAAACCATTCACAGTACCTAATATAAATTGCATCTTGGCGCACTTGTTGTGGTGCGGTGTGGGGGGGGGATGCAAATGTCCACTTTAAAGGCAGATTTTTTTTTGAAAGCCACCAATCCGATTTCACATAAATATGCGAATGCGTTTCTGAAACAAACCTTTTGTTTAATTACGCCTTATAGATTGCACAAAAGTTGCAGCTCTTGCAAGTTTTTACAAGTAAAATTTGCACACAACACAAAAAAAAAAAAAAAAAAAAAAGTTTGCACACAACACACAAAAAAAAAGAAAGAAAAAAGGGAAATCATGTAACAGTATGGCTTATATAATATAGTACATCCATATGTTTGGGAGGGATCCTTTCTTAAAAGATAATTTGGCCGTTTACCAGCTGTAGGTATTCACCAGGTTGTTTTCTGTTATCATATTACGGGTTGAGTCTGTTAACTGAAAACAAAATATTTTTTGCAGTAAGAAATTTCTGCAAGTTAGCACGAATCTACCTTTTTGGTGGCAAGGTAATGGCACTTCAATCAGTTTTCTACCGGCGATATTTCTACGGAATTTATTTGTTGGTATTGAATTTCTGTGAAGTACAGGCCTCTAGCAAAAATTTGAAATAATTTGTTGACCAAGTTTGTGATTTTTGTTTTTTTTTTTTTTTTTTTATCACATTGAGTTTAATAACCCAGTATTGTTTTTTAGGTGCTCCCTAATTCATAGATCCCTCCTGGTTTTCTCTCCGAGTCCTTGAGATTCTCGGATGCGACATCGCGATAGATTACCGTGTTTTGAAAGCTTGGGGAAATTATTTCACAGGAGCGGAATTCTATCCAGGTCCTATAAAGTTGCAATAATCAGGCGCTAAATCGTGATCGGATATTCTCTGGCACCTCTGTGACTTTTTAATGACTAATGAACTTGGCCAATTTTTAGATTTCCTTGTCCAGTTGGTAAAAGAGGATGGGAAAACACAGCAAATGTGGTCTAATTTTACTCTAGAGGTGCAATTAATGGTGTCCTGTCGACACTGTGGCCTTACCCCTTAAATTTATTTTAATACTGCCAAATTGAATTCATGTGGAATATTTTTTGGCATCATGTAACAGCGAGTCCTTACAAATTTTGCAGTCTGGAGACACACTTGGCATAAAAGTGCAATGCATGTCCTTACCTGATGAAATCATAGAACGTATGTTAGATGGGTTTAAATTAGAGCTGAACTGAGGCTAATTTTGCCTCCGATTGAACTCTAAATGTCAAGGAAGCATGTAGTGTGTAACCTCAAGAAGCACTAATGCCAATCCCACATGCACGATCAGTGAAAATCACATGTTAAGTGATGTACATATGAACCTATCACTAAATACTCAGACTTTGCACTCTGCACTACAAATATATAGCTGAATGCAATTTGCAATAGGCCTATAACTTAAATGATTTCTGTGTTTCAGTTTCCTATGCACCCATACTTTAAAACTGGTTATGGGTAGTATCAGAGGGTGTTTTGAACCAATCCCATAATGCTTGCAATTTGCCTATACTGTAACTACAAAACCTATTTCAGTACTTAGGGATAAAAAGTGTACAAAAAGCAAGAAGACCACAAAACATTTCATGATCATGCTAAAAATTCCCTAAGTACTAACACTTTGGTGGCAAAAAGGAGTGTAAAAGTCAGGGTTTTTATGTGTTAATAAAGAATAGGATTTTTGTGGGATCACATGACCCTACTGAGGTGAAATCTCCCAAAATTGGTGCATTGTGGGATTGACTCAATACACCCTCTGGGGGTAGAATACAGCATGTAAAAAGTATGTTGCATTGCATGCTGGGATTGGGATAAATCCTCCCCTCATGTTCCCTCAAAGCAAGTTACCTCTGGGGAAAATATTTGAAGATTACTTTCCCCCAAAGGTAAATATATGTTATGGTATTAAACTGCATGACATTCTTAGTGATGTGCGAGAAATGAATTGATTTTTCGAGAATTAGCTTCCAGTAATGCAGAGTTCCCTCCCCCACACCCAGTCATTACAAAGTCAAGCTCCCAGGAAGGAGCAACCACAGAATCCCTCAGAGTACAGTGTTCCGCGCTCTAATTTTGACATTGACTATTTACAATTTTTTCGCGTTTCCTATCCCCATGTTGGTGTTGCGAATTACTGACAAATGGAGATTAGCGGGAGTGAATTCTCAGCAGGTACCCTAGAAAATGATTTCATTTTAGTAGCTTATGGTAATGTGGATGTAAAGTTTCTCCCCTCCTATCATTACAAATCAGGATTCCCTCCCCTCATTAATAATTTTTCCAAATTAAAAAATAAATTAAAAAAAAAAACAATTTTTATCGCAATGAGTAGAGTAACCCTTCATTTAAACCTAATTGGGAATAAAAGTTCATTGTTTGGTCAATGTTTTGGGAAAAATGGGAAAAACTTAGCATGTTTCATTACAACAACCGTTAGAAATTCAGACTTGATACAAGTCAAGGTATTTAATACCATGAATTCAGGCCAAATAATAATAGTAATTTTATTTTTTTGTCCTTTCAGTAAGTGGTTATGAAGAGAATGGGAAATGTTTTTGTCAGAACTCTGAATATAGATGCTAGAATTAATCTTCCTAAAAGTCTGTGCTTGATTGTTCTAAAATGTTCAAACCTAAAGTGCAGGGTTTTTTTGGCCCTTTTTCTCACAAATCAATTCAATATTTTATTTCAGCTTAGATTTTAGTAAAGGATTAGAATTGGGTTCTGCTTCACTTAGCAAAACAGAAAAATATCTTTAAAGGTGCGTGTTCCGATCGTCTTTGGGACCCCCCCTGATTTACCCGGAAGTAGTATCGATTTTGATATCAGATGAAAGGCCCTATTTTTGCTCATTGTCGTCCTGAAATTTGAGCCCTCAAATGCATTTCATTCCCAAGATATAAACAAAAAACCGCCGTTTTAGTGGTTAACCATCAATATTAGCACAGTATTGAATAGGGCTTTGCAACCTGCATTATTGCGCCTACCATAAAAACCGCAAGTTTGTTTCCCACGGTACTTGATGGGGAGTATGTGCCAGTGCCAGGCTCTCATATCAAGTAGAGAACACGATACACATAAATCGGAACAAGCACCTTTAAATAGCGCTGTATTTTTCTGGAAACAAAAGTAGCTTCTGAATTACAGTATTCAGGCTGTGTCATTTTGTCTGTAACCTTGCTATAATAAATCCCACTTGTCCAGTTGGATGACTGGATGTCTGGATGGATGATTGTTTGGATAGATGGATGTCTGGATGAATGGATGTCTGGATAGATGTCTGGATGGATGAATGTGTGTGCAAAATAAACCCATATTAATCCTGTACACAGTTGCTCTTTGTATCCAAACTTTTATAGATTTTAAATGGCATTTGAACACAATGATCCTTGGGTAGTGTCACACGTGTAACCTGAGCAGGTCTAAGGTTAAAGGTCACTTAGGGGTCACATGGATGTGGGGTCGGCAGAGATATAATAATGCATCATGTAATTCCAAGTTCTTGTTATTAATCATTTAATTTACAACAGCAACAACAAACACTATAAATATAAACAAAAGCAGAGTTCCAAATTCAGATCACAGCCTCCCCCCCCCCCACTTGGGTGATACAGTTAATAGATATCTTAATGGGAAGCAGGCAAACTGCCAGGCATGTCACTTCTTAATTTATTTTAAGCCACGTAGTGTGGTAACGTGACACATAATTGTCTCACTTGTATTCAGCAAAAGTAGCGGAAACCGAGCAGGCGGTCGGTATTAATGTAAAGATATGCTAGGCTTTTTTTTCTGTGTAGGAAGTGCATGTTTAATTTACGCAGTGTGTTCAATTTAAAGGCTTTCTTGTTGTATGATTACAGTTGATTTTATGCAAAAAATGTTGGAGCTTTGTTTATAGAAAATAAATGGTATTGTCAACATTTGTTTCAGAAAATAATTTTTTATTATAACAGAAAATTCATAACCCTTGCAGTTAATAATAAAGTACATGCTCTGATGATAAAATTGTACATACTTTGACAACAAAATTGTACATACTTTGACAACAAAATTGTACATACTTTGACAACAAAATTGTACATACTTTGACAACAAAATTGTACATACTTTGACAACAAAATTGTACATACTTTGACAACAAAATTGTACATGCTTTGACAACAAAATTGTATATGCTTTGACAACAAAATTGTATATGCTTTGACAACAAAATTGTACATACTTTGACAACAAAATTGTACATACTTTGACAGCAAAATTGTACATTGACAACAAAATTATACATACTTTAACAAAGTTTTTACATACTTCGACAACAAAAGTATACATTTTGACAACAATTTTGTTGTACATTGACAATGGCAAGGAAACTTATATTTTGACAACAAAATTGTACATACTTTAACAACAAAGTGGCCCATACTTTGACAACAAATTGCACATACTTTGACAACAAAATTCAATTATTTGATGACAAAATTAAATATTTTGATGACCAAATTTTAAGTTCAAGAAGGATCATGGATTTAATTAGCACAACATAGGCTTGCAATCAAAATAAAAGGAAAAGATTCAAACAAAATTATGATAAAATAAGAAAAAGGGCAGAAAAAAATCTGTCAAAAATACTTTGACTAGTTAATAGATTCAGACAGACCTGAAGTTGACACACATTGAAGGCTTTCTCATAAATTCTGCATATTAAATTCGACCAGAAAGGTGTTGGTGATATTATAAGCAGGTAATATTTCACCAGCAAGTTTGCTCTTCCTTATCACTACAGGGTATGCAAAAGCTCCAGTGCTACATCCTTACTAATCTTGGTGAATGCAGAAAGGGGGCATGATTATTCGTAATTCCTGATTCCTAGAAGACGGCGTGGTTTAAATTAGGTCGTATTTTTATTCCCGCAATGACTGTCAAGTGGTTATAGGCTATGATTTTTATATATCCCGTGGGATTACTAGGTATTTTGCCAGCTTTGAGGTTATGAACTGATTTTGAATAATTTGGCATTGTTACACTGCATTTAAGGTGCCTTTTGAAGCAAGGCCTAAAATAAAGTTAATTTATCTGGGAAAATATTGTCTCAACACATGTATGAGTTGAAAATCAAAACTCTTGAAGGGAGAATAGCTGGTTTTGAGAATTCTATTGTTAGATGAGGCGGTTTTAAAGAAAAAAAATTACATTATAAAAAAATAATGAGAAAATTACCATTACTGGTATTGTTCTGTAAATGAAAATTGTTTAATGAAACTGAAACTGTTAAATAACCCTTGAATGGTCATGTAATTAAAACAATTAGTCCAATTTTCTTGCATTGGCATCTTTTCAACATCTTGCTTCAAGCTGAAGTGAAATTACCTTTAAAAATTCCACTTTAAAAATCCTTAATGTCACACATGTTACAAAATCCATTCATGTCAACTAATTCTACAAAGTAATAGAGATCACATGTGAAGATTTATTTCATTGTGGTTATGTAGGAATCAATCAATTTATGAGGGGAAACTGCCACATGTTAAAGAATTCTGTATGTTGACATGAAAACAAAATGTTTTCTTTCTGGCCCCAATTATACCTGAGTATTTGGCATTGTATTAAATGTCAGTGTCTGACAGATTTATTGTAATTGAAAATATCTACACTTGCAATGTCAATGTCTCTATAACCATGGATATAAATACAATGTTTACAAACAACCTGTTCCATTCGAACGGACTACTCCCAGTGGAAGATACTGTCTAAATATTCCACAGAGGAGGGGGTGTATTTCATGGAAGTCATCCAATAGGGCATTCCATTTGAAATGTATACTCCCCCTGTAGAGAACTTCTTAATCAAGGCCTTTCAGAGAGGGAGTGTTGATTTCAAATGTAGTTACCCAATGGGGTTTTCTATTCGAAATCCTTACTCCCTCTGTGGAATACATTACTTAAAGCTTTCACAGAGGGAGTGTGTATTTCAAATGTAGTTACCCAATGGGATTTTCCATTTGTAATCCACACTCCCCTTGTGGAATACTTTACCTTAATCTTACACAGAGGGGTGGGTATTTCAAATGTAGTTACCCAATGGGCTTTTCCATTTGAAATTCATACTCCCTCTGTGGAAGACTTCAACTAAAGCTGCCACAGAGGTGGTGTTGATTTCAATTAGAATAGCTGAATGTATACAGCAACATTGTTTTAAAGCAATCAGGTACATCACTGGAGAGCACGTGTGGTCCAGTGGAAAAGTGTAGGACTTGTGATCATTAGACCATTAAAATCATGAGTTCAAGCTCCACTGTGGTCAGAACATGTTTGTGTCCCTGGGCAAGATTCTTAATCTCAGTTGCCTCGTCGACCCAAGCAAAATCTGGGGAGCTGTTATGGGGAATATTACAATCTAAGTGCTGATAGGCTTGTGCACTTGTAAGGCATGTCTTTGAGCAGCCACGTAGATGAAGCGAAATGATTGTGACGATTTCTTGAAGGCGGCGTAATAATAATTGTCAACCGCGCTTTGAGCCTGTTTACGGGATCAAGCACTAATAAAAAACTGGTTATTATTATTAATTATTATTTAAAAAATGACAAATAAGACTAACCCTGCATATCTCGGTTTCTCTCTCTTTTTCTGTCTTCTTACAGCTTTATCCTAAAAGAGAAGTTACAAATTATGTAGATGGAAATACAGAAATTACAATAGACAGCTGGTGTCCTGTCAGCGGTGGGGATTGCACCCAGTCATTTTCTGTAACACCTATTAGATGCCTTGGTAAGTCATCACATCAGTCTCCAGGTCATAGTCCTGGGTCATAGTTTGATATTTTGGGCATACATTGTTACTGTATAATTTAGACATTTGCACTCTAGGTATCATAATTATACCCAGGGTCAGTTTTTGTGTCGTCTGCAAGAATTGCAGAAGGCACATAGGGATTACTCTGGCGTATGTCTGTGTGTGTGTGTGTGTGTGTATCTGTGTGTGTGTCTGTGATCAAAATGTTAACCCTTAATATATTGCATGCCGTATGAGTTCCGTAAGGGCTACGGTGATGTAACTTGGTGGAAAGGAGGGGGTGGGGTGACATGTTGGTGACCTCATGTGACCTTGGTGACTTCAGGTGACCTTTGGCCGGTCAAAATGTAAACCCTTAATATAATGCATGCTGTATGAGTTCCATAAGGGCTATGATGATGTAACTTGGTGGAAAGGAGTGGGTGGGGTGGGGTGACATGTTGGTGACCTCACGTGACCTCATGTGACCTCTGGCCCCATTCACAAACCGCGACGGCAGACGACACTCGCGGTCCGGGGACCGCGATGTATTTCTTAGTACACAAGTGTAATGAAGTTATTGAATTGTGCCTTCGAAGTTGGATATCAAAGTATATAGGATTTCATCTATGGGTTTCACATATCATAACCCACATTCAATTTCATAGTGCACAGATGTATGTATACGCTGTCCAGGAATTTATTTTCTCCTTTTCGCAGGGTTTTGCCGTTGCTAACGCGTGTGCTGCAGTGTACGCACTCGCATACGCGCCTGTTTGGATCGTTACACGCGACCGTGATTGGTTGATCCAAAATTAGCTGTTGTTGTTCAACTTGTTGCTAGGCCGAGGCCTGAATTGGCTTGCATACGGTCATGACTGAGACGCGCAATGGAGAGAAAATAAACATCTGGATACAGTATAGGTTACAGAACTGTGCCATGATTTGAGGCTGGGGGGACTCACCTTGTACACTCTGGATATCATATGGGATCATGTGCAAAGTCAATTATGTAGTACATTGTGTATGTACAGGTCATAGTGTAATTACCAAGAAGGAATGGGAGTGAAAAATGCCACATTCCCCAGGGACAAAATTGCAGTGGAGATGCCAAATTTTGCACCAATTTCATGATTTTTCCACTGCAGAAATGGATCACACTCCATTCTGGTAAAAATGATAACAGCTACTAACAGGTTGCAGAACTGCCTTGAGATGAAGCGATGGGAACTCACATGGGGATTATTTGGGGTATCTATTATCATACCCAAAGTCAATGTCTGTAGCACATTGGGGTACACATGGCATAGAATAATTTTCTTGAGATTGAGATTGTGCAAAGGCTTTGCAGCATGTTGGGACCATCTTACTTATATGGGGTGGAGGATGGAGGTGGGGCAAAAGGTGTAGCTTTCATGATCTAAGGGCAACATACATGCTGTAATATCTGCATAAAAGGGGCGAAGTCTATGGGTAGCCTCATGCGCGATTAACCAATGGGGAGGCCGACCTACTCAACAAGCCAATCAGCATTCACTTCCGTGTTGACGCACGTCATCCTCAGTGCACGGTAAATAACTCTGAAAAAAAAAAATTTGGCAGAGAGTATAGTATACCTGCATGTCATCCACCAGAAAGTTAGCTTGTCTTGAATTGTTGTAAAACTATGAGAATTGAATTGAGTATCTTCAATGACGGTGAAAGACAATAAAAGAAGCAGTGTTGCACCCACGGTACGTGAGCAGGCCTGGGGCAGCGATTGATGGAGCATGATTTGGGGCGGGGTACTCATCCCAATTTGTTGTGCTCCACTTACGCTAAAGTTTAATCTGCTCTGATTGACAATCACATGATTGGTTGATTAATTCTGTCTTAAACTGTACAAAAATAAACACAGCTGTTGCCATTTCTGTGTCAAGTGACAGATATTTATATTGTTTTCCCTAACTAGTACCCAGGGTGCTTACTTAACCAAGAAGTTTTGTAGTTTGATTATTGTTCCCAATTTAATAATTAGAACATTCAATTGGCGAGTTATGGAGTCAGAAGTGTCGAGCTATTTTTCAGCCAAAACTATTTTGGAAAACAAATAATCCAGTGAAAATCATTTTTACAGATTTAAGAACGTACAATTTTTAGCAGTACCTGGGAGCTGCCAGGTACTTTGGAGCACTGTGTTTTGTATAATTCAAATCTCACATGAAATATTGATAATAGAGATAAAAAGGCTGGTGACTTTCTTACTGAATTCCCACTGTGACAGAATGTATCAATCAATTTCAGTTCATCCTTAAGGGTTACGTATAGTGTTAGTATTATTATTTGGGAAGAGGATGATTTAAACCAACTCCCGTATTGGATTGCATTGCACTTGTACAGGGCTGTACATTATGTGCATCAGTACATATAACGTTGACCTATACTATACTTTGTTCGGTTTCGAGTTTGGGGGTGACGTCATGATGCGACTTTGCATTTGCTCTAGCGTTTGGATTGCACCGCCTTTGTTCGCAAGCATAAATGCTGCAATTCCAAGGTCGACGCGTGTGTTTCTCGAGTGCAAAACCTAACACTCGTAGTGACATCACCCCCAAACTTGAGATCGAACAGAGTATATCTGTCATAATTTTGTAAATAAATGACGCGCGCGCGTGTTGAATTGCGTATATTGGATTTCTGTTGTCAAGCGCTCGCCACACACTTCCGGGCTTACGTGTGCACGTATGCAGAATTTTGTTTCCGAATTACTGACGAACACTATAGTACTTGCAGTGCAGGTTGTATCACAGTTTTGTAGCTACTGCACAGTACATGTCAGAGGGATCCAGCCAAATATTGGGATAGACGTTTCATATAGAAGTCCCATAGATGCAAATGAGGTATTGCCATTCATTCCGTCAAGCACTACTCAAACGTCCTACAGCGTATGACGAAATCAATGTAATCCACCACACATGTGTGCATACAGGGGACTTTATATGAAACGTTTACCAATATTGGTGATTGCTAAACTTTGACCAAAAATTTGAAATATTCATAATTTTTTCTCATTCCAAAAACTACTGGAGTTGGAGAGCATGTGGTAGTTTTTGACCAACCATGCTCCTGGTTGCTCCAGGAGAAGGTCTCCCTCACTATCCTCAAAGGACAGCTACTGTTTTTTTTCTGATCTTTTATGGCCTTAGAATTTTCCCTCTGACCTAAAAAAAGTTTTCTTTCATATAAAAGAAGCAGGAGTGTTAGTTGAATGTATCATGGTGAATGGGCACTATGCAGACTAGGTTGATTTCATTAAAGGTCCCAGGAAATGCAAATAGAATTGATGTGGTTTGTGTCAAGTCTACAAGGAGGGACGAGAAAGCATTCAATATTTGGGTTGGTGATGACATCATTAGTGAAACTATTGATTTTTCAGAGAGTAATAGAATCTATTCATGGCACTGACTGAAAATCAATAGTTTCACTAATGATGTCACTGGTAGTGTATTCTTTTTTGTGGCCCTGTTTATTGGAATGGAATGCCCCATAAAGATTTGGACTAGGTTTATCATCTCATTTCCTGGGACCTTTAAGGTGATCATTTCTGAAATGCAATGCATTGTGGGATTGATTTTGTCCTAGAGTATCATTTCCAAGATGAGAAAAATTCCTGAAGGATGAAATGAATTGGGGTGAGACTTGGTTAAACTACCCTCACTCCTAAGCCTTGAAGAACATAGGAAATTGTAAACTTAATTTTGAATACAAAAATTGCTCTTAAAGGTGCAACGAGAGATTTTGAGGCACCCAAATATTTTGTCATAATAGTAATTTCATATAGATTAGACACTCAATAGATTTCTTGCCTTGTATTTGGCTACAGAAATGTCTTCAAAGAGAGTAAAAAGGTGATTTTGATTGCTTATATTTCAATATAAAACATAGGTTGAATTTCGTATTTGCTCCTATACAAAATTAGAAATTTCAAAATGTTTGTACCAAAGAAACATTTCTCAGCTTAATCCTTTCAGATGGGGATATTTGTGATGGAAAGCTTTTAAATCAGGGCAAAAATCAGTACTTTCAAATTTTTTAGGGACGCCTCATATGTGAAATCTCTCGTTGCACCTTTAACACTCCAACCCTTGTATTCACAAAAACTCATATTCATGTAATTAGCACCCTTGATTTGAAATTTAAGTGGAAGTTGCAGGCTAGTGTTTTGACATTGAAAGTTTATTATTTTGTGTTTACAGTTTTGCTGTGGAAGTAATCTTGCCTTGCTTCGTATTAACTTTTTTTTTTCTGATGAATCCGTTTTGTCATCCACAGTTGGGCAGTTTGAAAGCGACGCCCTTTTGGTGCCCAAAAAATGCAAATTTGAGCACATACACCGGGACCAGACATGCCTGTCGCCCAAGCAACTGTGGGACATGGCGTCCGAGGATTGCCTGAAACAACATATGGACCTACACGACATAGGCGTCTTACTACCATGCAAGAACGACTACAACCGGTTTGAAGGGGTCGAATTTGTCTGTTGCCCGTCAGCGAAGCCACGCACAGAAGCACCAAGCACAACAGCAAATAATATGGAAACATCATTTAGTACTGGTAAGAATTAGGGACTGGTTTGACGTTCAGACTAACCGAGGGAAAGAGAACGACCACCTGGGAGAACGATTAACTTTTGAAAACATGGTAAATTGGAAGAACAAGGGTAGAGCAAACAAGGGTGTCGATGTCTTTGATTCATTCAGGTAGAGACATGATGGAAGACAATTGCGATATCAAATGTCTTGCCCTGGATTTTAACATGCACAACCCCTTTGCACTACCTATATATCGGCATCTGAGCTCTATTTTGATTGGTTAGGTGGGAGGTAATATCATGTAATAAGCAAATTAGAGATACTGTAAGAATGTTGGTATGGTATACACAGAGGCACTATAGAAGCACTATTTTGATTGGTTACTCAGAGTACTACCTCTTGTTGTGTCCTGTAATGAGCCAATCAGGCAGATTGTTTAGTAGGTGGTAGTTTGGTTAGGTTTCCATATATGTATGTTTGTGTGTTCCGGTTTGGTTAGGTTTTTGTTTTTCAGGTCTTTGAAAAGTTGATTTAAACCAGACTTGGGGTTAAGGTGCAATAGGGGTTCCTTGATATGTGGAGGATGTCAAAGGTCACGGACCAAGGTCAGAGGTCATGTTTCAGACTGCCATCTTGCCAGGGGGATGACACAAGTTTACTTGCAGTATTTGTTAAAGTACTACTTGTTTGAAAACCATTTTTCACAATTACCCAGCTTGTGGGGCATGTATCTGCTAACCAATCGAACTTGACCTGGCCGGGCCCAAGCTACATCCACCCACCAAGTTTCATTAGTGTATGACCAGAAAAGGAAGGACAGACACACATGGCCTATTATAATATAGATACATGGTGTAGTAATCAAACCGACAAAATTCATGTAGCTCCTCCGTGCCAAGTGAAGCCAATCAAATCATTGCATTTGTACAACCGTCACGTCCTAACTCTGTCACTCAGCTGCAACATTCTGGGAATACACAGCAACATTTTTTATAAACAAAACACCACCTTTAATTTTCATGAAATGTGAAAGATGATTTCTTGTAGCCAGTATTCTGGACATGTGCATTCATGGAGATGATTTGGGTTTATTACAGCTGAAAAGTTGCAGTATTACTAGGCTTGGCAAAGTCTTCTCTATCGTCAATTGTAAAATCCTCCAGGGGAGTGTACTTAATTTGAGAACAGTCGGTGTAATTCAGTCACAGTTTGACAGTTTCAGCCAATATCAACGACCCCGATTTGTAAGGTTGCTATCTTGGAACTTTCTTTAAAGCTTAGCAGTAAAAGTAAAATTGAGGTGACTCAATTTGCATTCTGGCATGCTTGTGTGCATATGTCTGTGCACATGATATTGAGTTGTAGAATTGCATAGGTCGTGCGGCAAGTCTTGGTGGAGTACTGGCAGACTAAAATCATGTCCGAGACCAAGTTGAGCAGCGACCAGAGGGTGTATTGAGTCCATCCCATAATGCACCAGTTTTTATAAATTTCACCTCAATGAGGTCATTTGATGCCACCAAAAATAATAAAACCCTGACTTTTACACACAATTTAGCCCATAAAGCACTAGTACTTAAGGAATTTTTTTTTCAGGATCAAGAAATCTTTCATGGTCCTTAAACTCATGGAACACACTTTCCCTCTCAACGTACTGACAGTGTTGCAGGACCAGACCAGTTATAGGCACATTGCAATGCATTATGGGATAAATTCAAAACACCCTCTGAGTAGCAACAATATTGAGGAACGAGATGGGCACTGACCTAAAATGGCAGTACTGGTATGTGCAGCAGTCAAGACCCCAAGTTTGCACCTCTTCTGCAGTTCTTTGGACCCTCTTAGTTCCATGGCTAAAATTTGGGAAATTTTTGCCAGTTCTTTAGCTCCACAACCTCTAATTTGGCCCAAAATTCTGTTCCCAAGTCTATAAAATTGGTTAAAAAAATCAGTTACAAAGACCTTAAAATGAAAATAATTTAAATTCAAATTTACCAAATGGCATATACTGGCTTCCAGCTTTGCCGCTTTTTGCTTTATTGAGAAAACCTGTTCCAGGATCAGGAATACATCTCAGTCGGGGCCCAACCAAACAACCCAGTGAGTCTTTTAGAAGTCCAGCTGAGAATTCTCAAGAGCCAAACCAGAAATCACACCTCTATTCTAGTACTCTCCTGATGTTTAACCCTTTGTACTCTATGGTAGATTCTGTTATAGGTTATAACACTTAAGTCACTTTTAAGATGGCTTCTCAAAAATCTACATGTCATTTGGGAAGCCATCTCAAAAACCACTGACCTAAGACTAGGCTTGTTTGGACTCATTTGAATGCATTTTTCATGGTGATTCCAAAAACGGTCACAAAAGTACATAATTTTGACATTTTTGAGGAAAAAAATGAAATTTGTAGTTTTCGCTCTGGGAGACTGTAGTTGCATGCAGAGCCCAAATGGTTAAGTTATGCTGGCATTTTCTGTGTTAATAATTCACAGAATGTGGAGTGTACATGACTTGATCAGATCGGATTAGATGCTTTTGACCTATTTATTGAGTTTATAGTCGTCTAGACCAATAAACTCGTCTAGAATCTTTTTTGGGAGGATAAATTAGCTTTTTCGTTGTGCAAAACCAAAAGTCAGTGGGTTGATTATATACAGCAGGACTACTGCAATCTTACCTGGGAAACTCAAAATATTTTTTGGGGGGAAAAATATAAATTTAAAAGCTTGGCCCAAAAGTTGGAATGTACCATTTAAGATCTAAAAAGTTAATTTTGGTGACAACATTTTACATGAATCATAGTATTTATGGACGGATCAAATGAGCAAGGACACAAACACATATTAACTCCTGTGTACGGGACTGGCTGATATATGTCACCTTCAAAGGACAAGTACTTTTTGTGGTTTATTTGCTCAATTGCAATGAACCATGGGGAGTGTGTTTCTGTAGATTTAATCAATTTGTTCTTATACACATAAATCTTAACTTGTGTACCTAAATAAATCCCAGCAAGTGGCCTACTGGGATTTGAACCAGGAGGCCCAATCCCCTTAATTGCTATGTAAAATCTCTCTTGACATACTCACTGCTTTTCAAACAAGTTCATATGCTTGGGCCGTGTGATAACATGGTACCACATTGATCCGATTACCTTACTTCTCAGTCAAAAGATGGTGGCTTCTGACTTGTCTGAGGTGTACTCACAAGTTTAAAAATTTAAAATCAAGGACTGTTGGAAAGAGTAGCAATATTTTGGTGAAATGTGCCTGAAAATGGATATACGTTGAGTTAAATTTTCTTCAACCTGGTAAGCTTGGGTATTCCTCGATTGCTTAGGAGGACATTGTTCCCACCCTAAAACAAACTTGAGTAAAATTCCAAATCAGGAATTACATCGTGGTACTCATTATGAGAAAGTAATCACTCGGCTACCCTAAGTTCTTGTAGTAGTAATTCTAATTATACTAGACAGCAAGTTGAAATTGCAGAGAAACCTGCTATCGATCTGAGAAGGGGGCATGCCCCTTAACACTGACCTTGCAATTGCTGTATAGTGTTTTATTCAGTTGAAGAGGCTGTTATTATATCTAGAAACACAAGTTTCACGCGGAATGAGAGTCCCTGCAATACCTTGTCAATCCCCGACGGCCCGAAGGGTCTGCCATCCTTCGGCAACGTTGTGGTATAATTTAACCTGAATGTCTCCTTAAAAGCAAAAAGCCTTAAGAAGAAAGATTTGTTCTTTTACTGACGACTCATAATTGACTCATTCAATCAAATAACGCTCCAGTGCAGCGATCCAAAAACAATGAACTTTACCATTTTACGAGACTATCAATGTTGTAAAAAAAAAACAAAAGCAGTACTGATTATTGCACATGTTGCTACGATAGCCAATTTAGAGAGAAATTTGTATGAAATGGAATTAGAATTGGATTTATTTTCCCAGATCCCTGAACAGGAATTAATTCAGACAATCGGAAGATTGTAACAAATAAGCAGTGCCTACAGTTGAATGTGAAGTGTTTAGCAAGGTGGAAAATGAAGATTATATGTAAATAACAGAAATAAATATAATTAGAGGTTCAAAAACGCGCAGCTAATGTTTTGGGGTTATTGTTTTGGGTCGGAGGTATTGTTTGGGTTCGAGGAATTTTCCGAGGGGGGGGTCAGCCCCCCGAGGGAAAAGTCGAGAACCAAAACAATACCGCCGATCCAAAAACAATACCCCAAAAAACATTAGCTGCAAGGTTTTAACCTCATTCATAACTGTAACTGTACTCAAAACTTGTATTTTCTAAGGATTTTCTGCCAGAAATTCACCTAACAATTCAGTTCAATGCCTCATTCTTTTTTTGCCAACCTATATCTCACCTACTAAAAAAATGGAAGATCTTCTCGAGTCTCAGGTATTTCCCATTTTTAAGTATACGGTTGCCAACAACATCTTGACCAATCACAGCGAACGCTTCGATACAATCGCAAGTTTTATGCAAATCAACGCCAGGGATTGTTTCTTCTTGTTACGGGGCCCGCCTCAGTCTCAGATAAGGTTACCCGGGATTTTTAAGAACAACATGGACAAGTAATAAAAGGTGGTCTTACGTGCCCATCTAATTTTGATGGATTTTAATATCATAATACATAATCGTAGTTATGAAAACGATATGTTGCTGTCCAGTAATCCAAGTATCTGACTATTTTTCCACGTGAAGATTGACGATGTGAATTTTCAATTGTGAGTGACGTGACAGTCACAGACTTCACTGTAAGCCATGACCATGTCCACGATGGTACCGAATGCATGAATGAATGCCTTGACCGATAGCATGTCAGAATCATGGAATATTGACCAAATTCATCTGGCCACACGAGTTACCTCAGCAGCAAATTCGTCTTCTGCTACAGCGGATATGTGCTTCACTTTGTAGTTTAAAGGTGAGGTTGGCTGGGGGTCAAACGTGTTATGTCGATTAAAGTCCAGAGCCCGAAGGTTTTTCAGCTGAAGAGGTACAAAAGGTTTGACTGGCCTTGCATGGTGTTGGTAGATGACCAAAGCTTCAATAAACATGTGTTGCTGCGGGTCACACTCGCAGTGTTAATGTCAGGGGGGTCACAAAATAGGGGGCTAAAATAAGCTGTATTTACTGAAGAGGCTACAGGACAAAAGCGGCTGAGTGTTATACCTAAGAGGTTACCTTGCATCATGATGGCAATGACAGCAATTTTGCTTGCCACAGGGCCCCAGACAATAGCCCAAAAGGGGGCCCCGCCAACGGTATTATGTAAGATGAAGAGGAATGGTTTTAATCCCTTTTGGGCATTGAAATATTACACATTGGGATATACTAAACATTACTACTGACAGTACACTTTGTCCTTGCACGGGGCCCCAAAACAGTTAGCCCTAAAGATGGGCCCCTATAGACTAACAGCGTTAAACTGATTATCTAGCTGAGGGGTACAAGGAAAAACTGATTGATTACTGCTCCTAGCAAGACCATTATATTCCTGTAGCAATAACAGCAGGATCGGCCTGCTGGGGGCCCGACAGTAGCCCCAAGTGGGCCCGCCCATGTGGTATTATTCAGCTGAAGTAGGACATGGTTAAATAAAGTCCTTTTGCATTTGAAAAATATTACACACTGGTGTATTACTAAAATACTACTGACAGAACTTTGTCATGCACACCAGGGCCCCAAACAGTAGCCCCAAAGAAAGGCCCTATAGCCTAACCAGCTTGTTAACTGATTTTAATCTACATGTAAGGGGGTACATAGACAAAACTGTTGGATTACTGCTATAGCAAGACTCATTATATTAATGTAGCAATTAACAGCAGTATTCTGCCGGCATGGGGCCCCAGGACAATAAGCTATAAGCTAGATAGTAGTCTAAAGTAGCCCAAATGGGCCCCGCCCATATGGTGTTATTCAGCTGAAGAGGTACAAGGGTAATTAATAAATCCTTTTGCATTTGACAATTATTACACCCGGGGTATACTTAAAATACTAATGACAGTAACTTTGCCACTGAGGGCCCCAAACAGTAGCCCGTAGATGGACCATCGGCCGTAACCACCTGCTTACTGAGTTTATCTACTGAAGACGGTTACATGGACAAAACTTGTGGATTATTGTCCAGCAAGATTGAGTGATTACATTAATGTAGCACATAAAGAAATGTTTGCATGCAGCTTGGGGCCACCAACAGTAGCCCCAAGGGGTCCTAGCCCATATGGTTAAGTTCAGCTGAAGAGGTGCAAAGATTAAATCCTTCACCATCTTAACGAATTACACAGTCGAGATTTACCAAATATTAATCAAAAGCATAATGTTGCAGTGGGGGTCCGACAGGTCGCCCAACAAATAGGCATGTAGCCCCTTTCATGGCTTGCCATTCAGCTACGGTAGCCACATTTAGTTAGTATATATCAAAATTGCCCATATTAATTAGCTCATAAAATATTAAAAAACAGAAAAAAACTAAAAACAATACAAAAAATGAAAAAGTCATATGAGGAAGGCTGATTTGAGGTACAGAGCTTCAAAAGATTTGCATGTTTTCAAAACGTCAACACCTAGTGAATGTGCTATAAATTTTACAATTTGCAGTTTCCCCAAAACCCTCAGAAATATACAAAAAAGGGCACAAAATCTGTACCACCCAAATGGTTTGCTAGTCCAGAAATTATGATTAATTTCACAAATTCATGTAAAGACGCAACTTATAACATTTTGCCTTCATTTAGGCAAAGGCCATATCGGGCGCCAACACGTTCGGCACTGACGTTCCTGCTACACAGTTTTATTTAGTGGTGTGATTCCAGATAAGCTTCTCAAGAAAGTAGATAACCTCAATCCATGCGCAGAATCCCGATGTATGGTGAATTACTGCTACTGGAAAGGCAGCAATGTGGACAAACTAGTACATACCTGTTGGGACATTGAGAGAGGAGCACAATTTAACAGAATGGATTGGCCGATAGCGGACTAGTGAAGACAGTTAAGCGTGTGAGGTTTGAGAACTTGCTGCTTCAAAACATGAAGAGGAAGAAAAATAAAGCGCTTGGGGTGGCTGATGGTACCTGCTATCAAAGACTGATATGGATTCATCATGTAAGTGTCTTTCCCTATAACACACATTCCATTCTCTATTGCCCATGCTGACGGTGGTACCCCGTGAAGACAGAAAAAGAAGCCCTACTAGATTACTGGAATCAGAGATCCAATGTGAAGAAAGGCCAGTTTCTATGACGATGCCACCCCGTTTGATGGAGGTCTTGTCTGCAGAATTTCTGCCAGTCACTTACATCACCTATGGCAAAATAATTACTGACATCATGATAAAGGTATGCTCAGCCAGAGGCGATTTCTGTTCATCTGGTGTTAGATAAATAACATTCAGCCATTCAATCAACAAGATAGTGAAAGATGAATAGAGGTGTTTGTTTTGGGATGAGGAGTAACATGTTCTTATAAAAGGGGCCGAACAAGCAACAAGCCAAGAGGAAGGACTGATCTGCTGGCAAATGGTGGCATTTAAGGAAGCCTTTGCACAGTTCCTACTACAGGGAGATACAAAAATAGCAATATGTCAATCGTCGGGAGCAAGACTGTATGTATCTCATGGTGGTAAGTGTCTCCAGCTTAATGTGAAACCAGAGGGTGTGCCAGAGTTGAAGAACCCCAGAGTACCAAGGGGTCCAAGAGGAGACTGACACACTCCTAGCATTTCATGCCCACAAAATTGGTGGGAACATTATGGTCAGATCTTCCGATACTGATGTGTCGCGTTCTGGACATGTAGGTCTAGTCCCAAAATGCCAGCCTCATCGAGGAACACTGTGGAGAAGGCTCACAAATGTAACAAACATCTCAAGTGAGCTGAAAAAAAAACAGACAGGTTTGAGTGAAGCTTCTCATTGATTTTCATGCTCTGACTGGCTTGTGACTACACACTCGACATTTATACGGAAAGGCAAGTCTATACCTTTCAGTCGTCTAGAGAAAAGACTGTGATTACGTTGAGGCACTGAAGTCCTTATACACCGATGCCGTCGATAAACCTGCAGTGACGCATTTGTTTGCAGGATATATGGATCAAGGCATTGAGCAACATCCAATAAAAAAGGGGCCCCAGGTACTGGTCGATCACACAAGATGACTAAAGGAAAACAACAAGCGGACAAAGTAAAGAAGATAAATAGTTGATATGGGCCTATTCTTGGTTGACTTTAACGTTCTAACTTGTTTGACATTCTGATACTACAAAAATGTAAACTCACTGAGTTGAATGATGGCAAGTGCTATATAATTATAGTTGATGTACATATGCATATGAATGCACAATAATAATGTCAGAGCATCTTATTGCAGAAGATGTCAGTGACTTAAAAAGTACTTGTTATTTTCTCGTAAATCATAACTTTTGTACATATAGAATCTTGTAACAATCCTAGTGTTGTATATCCCATATGAGGTAAAAGTTTGTTATCAAAATGATACAAGTACAGTGAAAAGTTGCATGGGACTAGCTAGCTGTAAGCAGTTTGGCCATATATAGTCAAATCAAAATTGGTGTTAAGGCATAGAAAATGGCATCAAATCTACTGTTTACGGTACATAACAGTATAGCCTCATGTTATGAATGTACTTATGTTATCATTATCAAGTATAATAACCCCAACATGTATATAAATATATTATTTCAGGCAAGGGATGATGCAACATGCCTTGATATGGGACTATGGCTGATAAATCATGTAATGAAGATCAATAATTGAGCAATTTGAATCAAAATCAACTAGTTCAATTGCGGCAAATATGGAGGGTGCAACTTTGAAGTAATCAAGGCCAGTATGAAAGTATATTGTTTTAGGTCATATTGGAAAGTACATTTCTGGCTACACAAAGTATTTTGGTGAAACTATTTTAAGTTACACCTATCGCAGCATTCAGGTAAGGCATGCACAATTTTGAATTGTATTACAATCCACTTAAAGGTAATTAAACTTGATTTCTTACAATGAAGCGAATAACATTGTCAATCAGGTCCAATAAATCAAAAATGGTATTGTTTCTGTTTCCTCCTATTGTTGTCACTGGTGGCAACAAGAGGGATAAACATAAAGGGCCTATGTCTGGGTATCGGTGCAGAATGATGAAAGTGCTGTCATCAGTGTTTTGGGAAACCTCATGTGTAATAGTATCAATGCTGAAAGATTGACCCTTATACCCTTGGGGGGGGGCGAAAACACCATATGGATGGGTGGGGCCCATGGAGCTTACGTCTGGGGCCCCATACAGACAGACATTGCTGTTATTGCTACAGGAATATAATGAGTCTTGCTGGGAGCAGTATCCAACAGTTTTGTCCATGACCTCGTCAGTAGATAAATCGTAAAAACAGGGGCTTAGGCCGTAGGGCATATTTTAGGGCTAATGTTTGGGGCCCTATGCAGGAAAAGTTAATGCCATTAGTATTTAGTATAACCAGGTCCAGTGTATAATTTTCAAATCCAAAAGAATTTAACGATGTACCTCTTCCGCTGGATAAACCATATGGGTGGGGCCCAGTGGGGCTATGTCTGGGGGACCCATGCAGGCAGATACTGCTGTTATTGCGTACAGAATATATAAGAGGTCTTGCGGGGAGCAGTATCAACAAATTTGTCTATGTACCTCTTCAGCCTGATAAATCAGTAAACAGCTGGTTATAGGTATAGGGCCTTCTTTAGGGCTACTGTTTGGGGCCCTGTGGGCAGGACAAAGTTACTGTCATTAGTATTTTAGGTATACCCCAGTGTGTATATTTTCAAATGCAAACTGATTTAAACCATGTACCTCTTCAGCTGATAATACCACAGGGGAGGGCCCATTGGGGGATACTTGGTATGGGGCCCATATAGGCAGGATTTATGCTGTTATTGCTACAGGAAATAATGAGTGCTTGCTAGAGCCAGTATCCATCAAGTTTGTCTAATGTACCACTTCAGCTAGATAAATCAGTTAACAGCTGATAGCTACAGGGCCTATCTTTAGGGCTACTTTGGGGCCCGTTGCAGGGACAAAGTTACTGTCATTAGTATTTAGTATAACCAATGTGTAATTATTTCAAATGCAAAAGGATTTAACAATGTACCTATTCAGCTGAATAAATACCTTTGGGCGGGGCCATTTTGGGCTACTGTGGGGCCCTGTGCAAGAAAAAAATTGCTGTATTGCCAAATGATGCAAGGTACCCTCTTAGGTCTAAAACCAGCTTACCTTTTGTTCTTGTACCTCGTCAGCTAAAAAGATTTTACCCTCCTATTTTGTGACCCCCTGACTTAACATGCAAGGTGTGACCCGGCAGCAAAACACATTTTATTGAAAGCTTGGTCATTCTACCAACACAATCAGGCCATCAAACCGTTTTACCTCTTCGGCTGAATTAAACCTTCGGGGCTCTGGACTATTCATGATAATGATCTTGGATGCTGTGTCTGTTGATATTGGGAACTTTTTTAGGCCTAATCATAAATAACCGGTATTTGCGCGCCGTGTCAAGCCAAAAGAATTGACACCACCATTATGTATATAATCTAGACCTACTTTTGAACCTAAATTTATATGGAACCTAGCCTAGCCTAAGGTCAACTTTATGACTTAAACCAACCACTCTGTCAACAATGATACTTCCATGACATGTACCTCCTAATCCTATCAACCCTGGCCTGAGTCACTCGTGTACTCGCGTGATGATTTTTCCTTTCGAGCTTTTCGGATCCTACTTTATTTCTGTTCAAGAGGGCTCCTTATAATTTCACTTAGGGACCCCTTAAAAACAATCAGATTTGAATACCACTAGAGTACGTTTGTAACGTCAGAAAGGTCATGCATGCCATGGGTTTGATTTGGGAATCCCCAGCCCAGTAGCTCCCCCAGTTCACGCCAATGCATGAACATGTGCATAATACCATGACGTAAATATCTATGGTCAGGACTATTTGGAGTGCCGGGCAGAGGGTGTGTTGATTCTCATATGAATTTTGTTTTTGTTTTAAAATAGTATTATTAAATATTAAAACTGCTGAGTTGAGGCGTACACTTCACCCTTTCGTACACGTTATGGGGCCCAGGTTTCTAAAAATCATCTTGGCATTGCTGCAAAAGCCGTTGTGCAGTACAGCGGAAGCGGTGCACGGTGCTACGCTGAACCGTGGGCATGGGTGGCCTGCATGCAGGGCCGTTTCCACCGACTAAAGCACCCCTCCAGCCCCCCTTCTGGCTCTACTTCAAAAGTGTCAATATATTTATACGTAAGGATTGTCCGAAGATTAGTTAATTGTAGAATCAAGAAAATTAAATAAATGCGCGTAGAGAACAAAGAGCGCCATGACAATTGATATGATTGAGATGATGACTCGCATAACGGTAAACTGGGCAAGGCGAGTTTGAGGCCCCGGTTCGAGATGTAATTTCGCAATTAATTTTCACCAGTCAGTGGTGGGCGTTGTAATTGGTATACTGTTTGTTACCCATAGCTACCCATAGTTACCCTGGTATGATAATATTAGGAGCGTTGTTATACTAGCTTGCCCTTGTTGTTTTGCATTTCATCTACATCATGGCTCTCGCCCATTCAGTTTCCGCTGGCTCTATCAAGAAAAATCTATCCTGTTCAGGGCCCATATTTATAAAATTGAATCTGTAGTCTTGAAAGTCACAAAGCGAGTCATGATGAGCGTATGGACATCATCACGGGCCGGCGTCATGTTGAGATATCAAGACCGCGTTGTAGGGCGATATTTATGTTACAAAAGATTTGATTGTTACGCGCATCAACATAAGTAATGAATCTGGATAATAACTTTAATTGGATTAATAACTTATCGGGATTACATGTGTATCGTGAAGATTATTATCGCATTTTGTTGAACTGGATGAAAAGAATTTGGGAGGCAGTGAGCTAAACTGTTAAAATTGCAGCAGAACAGAGATATCGAAAAAGTGAATTAAGTGTAGTGTCAACCCTGGTGCTTTTGTTTTTACACGGAATTCTGATTTTTGCACATTTTTAAACATAAACTGTGTTCTATAGTTACCAACAAAGGGTATCCACTACAGAACAATCTTGAGCTGTATTTTTGCCGATTAAAACAGCTATTTGACCATTTAAAGTCACAAAAAAAAAAAACCGCTTGGTCTAAACGGCGGGAATTTAAGCACATTTCACGCGTCAGGCGCAAGGCGCACATCGCGTCGCGCGTGAATTTTTGCTGCGAAATGAAGCGCGCGCGTGTTTTAGTGGACTTTTGCGCGAGAGCATCTTGGAAAAAACGAAAAATAATATTTGAAAATGTAAACAAAGCGCTAATTTAGACAAGATGATAATTTCAATTTCTTCTAATTTCTGGTTAGAGACAAAATATGTTGATCAATAGTGTAAAGTGTATTTTGATCACTTGCACAACATCTCAATTTTGAAGTTCAAAGATAAAGTTATTTGAGAAAGGAGAGAGCTTGAAATGGCGTGATAAGTCAAGGGGGAAGAAAATACTGTCTTCTCTTTTTACCTGTGCCCATGGATTTTTCTCAATGTTCAATTTTTCGCAAAATTGGGCAATTTTTCAGACAAGATAACTCCAAAATACCGGAAGTAAAGGTAAGGTTTAAACTTTCCTACGATAGCAATGGTCTTCTCCAGGGACGGTTTCTCAATTTTTCATTTTCGTTTCTAATAAAGATATTCTCCAATTATGATACTCAAAATTTTGGAAAAGAAAAAGAAATATCACACTTTGTTGACATTTTCTTATATTCGAAAGTAAGCTCTATTTTAAAAAAATGAAAAAAAAACCGTCCATAGACAAATTTGTCGTGTTTCTAAAAAATAACATAAGAAAATCATGAAAACTTTAAATTGTTGTGTTCTGCTATCTGAAAATTTTGGAGCAAAACGTGATTTTTTAGTATTTTTTTCCAAATACGGACATTTTTACATTAATTTGATGCCATCATCGGATTCATCGTCAATTTTTTCTAACCGTTAATTTTACATACACTAATCAAAATATTTGCAAAGTTACAACCAAAAATAGATAATCGGGGAAACTCAAGGTTCACAATGCCCTTAAGCTGGTTTTATTTTGACAGATTCAAAGAGACCATTTATGGAATTGTAGTTAAGCAGTTGATTTAATCTTTGGCCTTGCATGTTGGTATACAGAAGAATAATAGCTTTTGAGTAATCACTACAGATTAGTAATATTATGGTTAAAGTTTTTCCTTGACAATTCCTTTTGACAAGATTGCTTTGAAAATGAGCTTTTTTGGTGTTTATCATGATATTCTAAAAGTTATGTTACAGTTTAGAAACCTCAAAACATTTCTGAAATATTTGTAAGTTTCAAACTTAGTTTCTATAAAAAATTAATTTCCAAACCTTTCAATAAACAATGAAGTTGTGTTTTTACCGTAGAACTTTGAGAGAAAAGAAAAGATGCATAGATGGATTTTGCATCTCGGTTTTTAACTATGCAATCTTCGGTAGATAGTGGTTGGTTTTTCGCTCTTGAAGTCTGTCTGGACATAACCGCTATTTCGGTTGTCATGCATCAATCTGCATGTTTTATACACCAGCTGGTATTCATTACTCAAAATCGTTTGTGATGTGTGCATGATGCATAATTAATCGACCAATGTGCTTTCTTGGTACATTATTTGGTTGTGTAGTCAATGCAGAATTTTCAAAGGCATGGAAGTTTCCCCAAAGAGTCAAAATATTTAAAATTTGTTGGAATGGCTTAAAAGTGAAGGATAGGTGTGTGAAATTCCCATAAGTTACTTTTTCCACTGAAATATTGACAGAAAAGGAAGAAAAAAATGGCAATGGTTAAAGATATGAATCTCCATTCAATTATGTGTCCGTACGGACAGTAATGACTAAAATGTCAAATTTTGTCCATACTAGGTTTCTTGTGGTCTTAGCATTAGCAGAGTATGTTAGAATACCTGTACTTGTTACAGACATGCAAAAAACTGATTTTCATTTTTCTGATTTAGCAAATCACTGATAGTGCCTTTAAATTTATATTGAATATACACTAATGAGCTATTCCATAGGAATTCTATACCCCACCCCCTTTTGAAGGTACAAGTTGTCATGCGAATGCAAGAAGGTGGTAAGTGCAATAGCTGCCATTTGTCATAAACTCCAATCAAACATACTATTATGCCAAGTTCCTTGGTCAATGAATCTTGAAATGGGTTTTAGGCGACTATGCGACATAGTCGCCTGAAGAGCTATTTCAAGAGCCACTCATTTGAGGAAAGAAAAATTTGAGTTATCGTAAAGGCAGCACACAGGTGTATTGCATGGCAGCTATTGCACGTATGACCTTCTTGCACTCATACGATGGAGTGGATTTCAGTATATGCCTCTCATGGGGGTTATTGAACTTCATTTGGAATAGCCATGGATAACTATGGTCAAGTTATGATCAATGCCTGGTAAGTCCATGCAGTGCATGTACCACCTATGCATTGTATCATGACCTGGTATGTGACACCCCTCGAATTATCGTGACCTATCAATAAGCGACTTCAAATGAATTGATACCACCATGTGGGAAACATGTGCTGACTCCAGTGGTACATTTCATTGTACCTTTCATTGGGAGGGTGTAAGAAATTCACCTGGAATAGCTTGATCATCTTGTCTGAAAGCATTGAAATTGTTGCATTATAAGTGTTTGGTTGGTCTTTTTGTATTCATGGCTACACCCTTAATTTGGCTCAATACACGCGCTATATGATAAACAGCTCCCTAGCTAAACACATGGGGCAAACATGGATTATAAATCTCAAATAAGATGAGAGAGCGTGTTTTTTAACTGATTGTAATCTCTCCCTTGTACCGCACGGCGGCATAATTCTTTCCATGGTTTGATCAAATATGCAGTTTTGTAGGGTCGTTTCTAAAAGGGTGTTCAAAAGACATAAGCTGTAGAAGGCGAACCATGTTTAAGACACACCATTTACATAATCAAGCGATTCAACTGTCCATATGGGATTCATATTGATCTTAACGTGTAGTTGTGATTTGACAAAGGGTAAAACCACATCCTTTTTTTGCGGCTTTGTATGTTTATGCATTAATTACAAAAAATATTGTAGGAGAGAGAAGAGGGGGGGACAAGGTTATTGATTACCATATATGTAACCAGGGGTCGGACCAGGGTTGCTCTTTAGTAGCCATTTCTAGCTTCCGAGAAGCGCAACTGATAGGACACACTTGATGGGTTCTAGGCCAGCTAAAAGGCCCTCATAAATACCAAGCTAAATTCTGTAGTCTTAAGACATTGCATAAAGTATATTTTAGCAAACATTTACAAAAAACATATCACTTCACTATTGGTTGTAAAATGAATGATTACTTTTGTGGACCTATGACCTCACCGTAGTCTATTTTGGGTCAAATGATAGCATAATTATCTGAAAAATCAACAAAGGAAAGGCCAAAAGAAAGGAATCAATTATGTATCGAAAGAGTACGATACACAATAATAACATATTTTCAGGTTTTGTGTCTTTGCAAACATAGCACAAGTTGCCTACCCTCTGAATAGTCGTTGGAAATATTGAAAATAGTGATAAGAACAGAACATAAATTCTTTACAGAAATACGGTGTGTTGTCCTACATTTGGGCTTTTTTCAGGGGGAATTCCATCAACTATATGAAACGCATAATCGAACTGGAGCCTATGCCTTCTTATGGGGAGTATTGAGGGATTTATTTGGAAAGCCATGGTCAAGTCATGATTAATGCATGGTTGTCACATGCACTGCACATGGTAACCATGAGTGATCATGACCTGACCACATGACTGTATTCCATGGTTATCTAGATGGATTCAATACCCTCATAATCATGCGCTGCAGAGCAGGTGACCACAAAGTTCCCTCCAGCTAAATTTGCCTTAGCCATTTTAACAGTTGACTTTTACTTAGCATGTTCTTGTCCAGTCCCCCAGAAGAAACCTGGATATGTATTTGAAGAAACACTGTTCTGTTGCCGGGGGTTTTCTCAGGCGGGAATTTCTCCTGCCATGAAATGGTTACATACAGGGGCAAACTCTTAACATGTCATCTTCAGGCAAAGTGGAGTCAGTATTTGCCCAAGAATTTCAGTTGAGGAGTCATGGATCTTCACAAGGGGTGCATTCCTGTCTTGTTTCATGTTAGAACATTATAAAACAATAATAAAGTGTCAGCAGAATATGAAATAACGGGCTGAAACCAGAGAAGAACCGATGGTTGAGTTTTGAAACCGCCCCTAACTTGCAGAAACTGCATGTCATGGTAGGGTTAAAGGTCACATCAACCAAGGTCAAATGTCATAAGATCTAAAGGAATTAACACAATCGCGGGAAAGCAGGGGGCCCACAGTTAGTGGTTCAAGAACCAACCCGCCTTGTCTAGTCCCATATGCAAACTCACACATTTTTTGCAAAAATACAACTTTCAAAATGATCGGACTTTGGCCCAATACTATTCGGAAAAAATATTCCGAGATACTTTTGTGTGGCAGGTATTTCGCGTTGTATTTCATGGTGAGGCTTTTGGTCCAAAAAATATGATGTTAATCAAACAAATCTTGCTGTGTGTTAAGGGTTAAGTGGGGTGATGAGATGACCAATCAGAATGGGTACACTTTGTGTGCATTTCAGAGTAAACAAATTGATGTTTATAAATATGTAGTCTTAAAAAATATTCAAGAAGATAGTGATTAACCATTAGCACAGTATAGGGTTTTAACTATGTCTATATTCAATCAAGTCAATCATATCAATCAAGCTTTATTTATTCACGGAATACAATCAACAGAGTGGTTTTTCACTGAGGCAGTGAGGCAAAAATATACATGATATAAACTCATGGTTAAAACCAAGGTACATGTAAAATTGGCATGGTTGTAATGGGTAAGTTACATGACATAATGTAACAGCAGTATTGGTAAATTGTGAAAAGTGAGCTTATAAGAGCTATTAGGTTGCAAATTTTAAGTTAGATTTAAAATGTTTAGAGAAGATTGATTCTTAAATTCATAATCTAATTGTTCCATTCATTGCACCCACCGGTAAGAAATATGCTTTTGATAATCAGTCTTGGTTTTTGTAGGAATGTGGAATATTGTATTACTTTCTGCGAAAAAAAAAAAAAATAAAAAAAATTATAGTTGTTATTATTGATGAAAAAAAGATCATTAAGACATAATGGTGCCAGTTTATTAAGAACTTTATTGTTAAGATATGGCAGTTTTAAAAAAACTTGCCTATTTGCAAGTGGAAGCCATTTTTTAAAGTTTCATTAAGAACACTCCCAGCACTGGGGTGTCCCATGTGCCACCACAAATAATGCGAAGCTGCATATTTTGAATTGTCTCTGGGAGGACGATTTTGCAATACGTGGAGGACCGACAATTTCCCCCCCAAACTTGTTTTACAATAATCAATCAAGATATGGGGAGCACAATAGCATTGTAAACGGTTTTTAGAATGTTACATCTGCAAACTCGGTTTTTACATTTCTTACCATGTATAATCTCTTTCAGGGCCTTCTTACGTATATGCTCAATATTCTCATTCCAAGTTAGATTTTCATCTATGATGACACCAAGATATTTACATTTGTTTACTTTGGTTAAATTAACATTTATATGAATGCTTTTAGGTAAATGAATTGAATTTACCGTACTAAGTCTTTGTTTAGAACCTATGATCATAAATTCAGATTTATTAACATTTAAACTAAGTTTATTGGATTTTAACCAGTTGTGAAGAGAATCAAGATCCTTATTTATGCATTCAATTATGTCATCAAGAGAGTTTGATGCATAGTATAAAGCTGTATCATCAGCATACATATTAACTTTACAGTGGGAAACAGCATTGGGTAAATCATTAATATAAATTAAGAAACCAAGAGGCCCATCTATTGAGCCTTATGGCATACCGCAGAAAGTATTTTTGACATCGGATGATATACCATCAATACCTGTGAATTGAGTACGATTACTAAGATAAGATTTAAACCAATTAATTACATATTTACTAGCACCATATAATTTAAGTTTATTTAAGAGAATTTCATGATTTACAGTGTCGAAGGCTTTCTTGAGATCTAGCATACAAAAGACCGATAATTTTACCCTCATCAATTGCATTATACCAATTTTCAGTAACATTAATTAGTGCAGTTGCGGTTGAATATGATGGATGAAAGCCTGACTGATTATTACTAATTAAATTATTATCATTAAGGTATTTGTAGAATTGGTCAAATACAGCCCTTTCAATAACTTTAGAAATAACAGGAAGAATTGATATTGGCCTCTAATTGCCTGGATCTGTAGGGTCTCCTGTCTTAAAGACTGGAATTACACGGGCCCTTTTCCAACTGTTTGGAAAAGTGCAACTGGTGAAAGAGTGATTAACCAAGTATGTTACAATAGGTGTGATAACTGGTGCAGCTATTTTTAAAGTCTGGAAGGAATGTCGTCACATCCTGTAGCCTTATTATTCGGTAATGAAGATAAATATTTAAACACATAATCACAGGTAACATGTACAAAATTAAATGTCTGATTAGTATACATATCAGCAGTAACATAATTACAAATATCAGTTGAAGGCGTGTCAATTTTAGCTGCTAGTTTAGGCCCTACTTGAACAAAATAAGAGTTTAGTGCATTGGCAATATCTTTAGGATTATTTACAGGTCCATCATCTGTATTCAGGACAGTGATAATTGAATGTTTAGGTTTAGAAGGAATAACATTTCTAAGTTGCTCCCAGGTTTTCTTAATGTTATTTTTATTTTCAGCAATACCTTTATTTATAAAATCTTTTTTTACTTTTGCGAATTAAAGCATTACATTTATTTCTAGCAGCACGGAATTCCTTCCACTGAATAGGATCATTGCCTGATTTAATAGCTGATAATTTAAGTTTGTCCCTAGCACGCATAAGTTTAATAATATTATCATTTAACCAAGGTGCTACTTTCTTCCGAACACGCTGCTTTTTTAGAGGAGCATGTTTATTGATAACATCCACAAAGTGTTTTTCAAATAATTGCACACTGGTGTTAACATCACCACTGAATTGAATATCATTCCAATGGATTAGTTCTAAGTCCTGACTAAATGCCTGC